>CM068308.1:35577970-35867970 GCA_034768735.1 Schistosoma mekongi | reverse complement strand
TTGATCTAAGCATATAAATACTTATTGTCTAAGAGTGCTCACTTACATTTTAGAAATACTAAGAAAGTTGAACATATCCACAATGTGTTCATTGTTCTGAAGTGTGTTGGTTAATCTTTGGGTTTATTAATTGGGTCGATATTCCATATTACATTGTGACTTTCATGGAATATTTCATTACTGGTTCAAACATTTGATTCGTTTGTGTTTTTCACCTGTTATATTGAGCTGAGTTACACTTAACATGTTCTTAACAAATCGGTGTACAGTTAGAATTGTAATTTTCAATGAAGTTATATTATAATATACAGACCTTATCTACTAAATGAATAGAAGAACAATCAAAAGTTTAATTGTTTATCATCGCCACAGACTAACGTCGTTGGGTACCATGAAAACCAGATAGCACTAGATGATTTCTTCATTCTATTATGAGACCTTCGAGTCTCACTGCGAACGCTTAACCATCAGCACCACTGGACCTGCTTACTATATAACTATAACTACTTTCATTAGTTTGTGTCAAAACACCTGTCAAGTGCTACATGGCATTTATTGGTACTCAAGAAACATCAATTTGTGATAAATAAAAACAATTAAGTATAATACACATCTCAACAAAGCCATCTCAGTGACTGAAGGTATTGAATACAACACACAGAGTAAATATTTTAATCGTTTTGGTTAACCTCATCCTATTATAAATAATATTTTACATCTAACGGTTAGGAGTTTCACTAGGTAAGCATTGAATCAACAACTAAATGAAATTGATTCGTCTTACAAATTAAAACAAGGCAAGAACGGTAATATTTGTGGAATGTTGACGTGGTTGTTGTTCTTGGATTCTTTAAAATGGTAAAAGAAAACCAAGTTAACTAAATTTGAAGATTGTATTCCAAACTGATTGATATAAGTTGGTGTTTTACTAATAGTTAGGGGGGGGGGCAAACTAAACAAAATCTGATGTTTAGTACTTCACAGTTATCAAGATAAATGTTGATCCAATAGACAATCCTGCCTAAAAATGCCGTAATAACTAATATTGGCAGACTGACAATTAAAATGTCACACACTTATCATCAATTTTTGTCAGTCAGAAAACAGTAATTGTAAGTAAAGTGAGGTAATTTTGTGGAGATGGATACTATGTTTAGTTGTTTGTATTTATCACAGATTGAAGTTGACTGGATACTACTGAAAATTAGGGAGCACTTAATTTCTCTTTAGACTCCTGTTGATTTCATCAGGGAATCAAATCCATGACCTTCAAGTTTCAAAGTGAGGTCTTAACCATCAGTATCACTGGCTCAACGTTCAGTGGCATAATTCCCATTTCTATCAATTTTTATGTAACGCGACGATCTTTAATTATCATTAATAATAACTGTTTAACTTAAGACAAATTTAAACTACGCCAGCCACGATTTCTAACGATTTCCTTGAAGAATCATGAGTTATTACTTCTAAGGAGTCTCATACTAAGACTTGGTTTTCACTAGTACTTGCACAACATCAGTCGGTATTTACTAAAGTCAGTTTTGTAAATCATAAAGCAACAATATTCAAATGTATATATAACTACAATACAACCGTACACTAAAACTTATTATAGTGAAGAGAGCGTATTTTTGGACATTCGTACACTTCTTTTGATGAGTGTTTAGGATTAAGGTTAGTTTAGAGTAAGAAGTAGGTTTGGTTTAGATTGAAGTTAGATTTATATTATGTTAGGCACTATAGATTAAGTCCACGATTGGTTTTTGTTATACACAGTTGGATTAGCGAGGAAGTAGTAGTTTGCACTTACAATACTAAAATATTTAAGCTTAGTTGTAAAGAACTAGCTTTTCATAATAATTCAATGCGATCTCCTGGCTTACATACTTACCCTACTTACTGATTTTTGATTGGTTGAAATCGGTTTTTGCTAGTTTTTGTAAATTAGCTATTATCGTTATACTTCTAGAATATCTTATGAATTTCTCAACTTCGTACTTATACTGTACTGTAGCTTACATTTGTTAAACAGAAATCAAAAATGTGGTCAACTGAATATCAACTCAATGATTCAAATAGTTGCTGAATTCAGTGTCTCATTGAACCGTACATTCAATTCATTGATGAGTATCACATTTGGACGAAGTAGCTCCAATTAATTTTTATTAATAAATCCATACTTCTTTGATTGAATATGTCACAGATTGATGTTGGCAGGGTACCATTGAAAACCACGGAGCACTAAACAGCTGTTTCGTTCTAGTGTGGAACTCCTCAGCAGTGCGCACCACAGATTCCGCACCAGGGGCTTCAGGTTGACGGCGAACGCCTAATCATCTGAGCCACTCATTAGTGACTAACTCCAGGATGTTCCTGAAGCTCTAATGAGAAGTCGTGACTGGTGTAGTTCACAATTGTCAGGTGTGAAACAGTTACCATCAATGACAACGGATGATCGTCGCGCTATATTTTACAAATTGATGGAAGTGGGAATTCTATTATTGTTTGCCGACCCAGTGGTGCAGATGGTTCGCCGTCAACCTGAAGCCCCTGGTGTGGAATCTGGGGTGCGCACTGCTGAGGAGTTCCACACTAGAACGAAACAACTATCTAGTGCTCCCTGGTTTTCAGTTGTACCCTGCCAACATCAATCTGTGACATATTCAATCAAATAAATAACCAATCTCCACAAAAATAACCATCACAGTTGAAATCGATACTTCTTTGTATGATAGACAAAATATTGTCATTACTAACATTTAAACTCACCATATAATGAAGTTTACTGAAAATCCAATTTAATTAGTATCATATTTAGTCCGTAACCTTAAATAGATATGAACGTATCGGAGAATTATTCATGATGAATCTGATAAACTTCCTAGATCATTTGTAGGAGGCAAAATCATTATATTGAATAACTGACTGTTGTACTAACTGTTGTATCGAGGCTAAGAATTAAAATTATAATCTCTAGAGTTTATTCTTAGAAATATCGGGACGCTTACTGCTATTCGGCATTTTTTGAACAATCAGTATCTATGCTATCTTTCATAAACTCATTAACTGTTGTCATATCTGTTTTCCTCACTTCATTATTGTAAACTTACTATAACCTTATTATCAAGATTTCTGTACCCAACTTCTCCCTCCCCCCCCCTCATTAGTTCAGTTTTTAATGTACTTTCTATTTTTTCTTGCTATTTAATCTAGTATATGGTACATTTTCATTCACAAATGACTGAGTCTTATCTCTAAGTGGTTAGTGTTTGCTCTGTCTATCCACACCTCCAAAGTAGGCTTTAGTTGCTCAAGCATAGTACAAGTGTATCAGGTCATAGTCATAGAAAACCATATAAGAAACGTTGAAAACAATGATACTCTCTAATAAACAAAAAGTCATGGAGCACAGTTTTATAGCCTTAAAACTTACCATTTACTTATTATGGCCTCGAATTATAGTCTTTAAGATCAGTGTTTACATTGAATGATAAGTGAGTAGCGATCAGTACCATGTTTGTCTACAGGTTTTAATACTGCTGAGAATAAGTATTCACTGAAGTGTCAACTATGTCAGTACCTAAATCTAACAGTACTACCTGTCAATTATAATACAATCACTTAACATTAGAACATAGTGCTATGCAATGTCGAATTACTTAAACATGTAGTTACACATTTCAACTTGGTTGATAGTAACCGATCAGCACTATTTAAACTAGTGATACATTTCATTAGTCAAGATTAAGAAATTGATCAATTTAAGATCTAAATAAACAGTTTGAATTCTTATTTAACCATAATATTTAAATTGTTTCATCGATGAAAATCATTAGTCTAGAAGTGTATACCTTTTTTTTTCTTATTAGTCAGGAAGTTGTTATTACAGGGACTGTTCAATGAAACTTATAGGAATTAGTAAATTGATGGGATAGGAATGATATAACATAACAGAAAATGTAATTAGGATAAGCTTGTATCCCAGTGTGAACATCAACATTAGGATGCAGGTACATCCAGCCGATGAGTTCCAAATAGAACGAAACGCGCGTCCTGGATTCCACTTGCTAGTCACAATCCAACTTAAATAACAGGAAATGTTATGCTACTTGCATATTGTTTGACTACTAGCATATTATAGTTTCCTATGAAATAATCATATGCTAATCTTTAAGTTGTTTACATCCCACTGTGTTTTTTTTTGATGCTTTGATAGTTAAAAATTGTTTGGCCTTGTTTTCTCTTAGTTACTTTACTATCTCTATCGTCTACTCTTTTTCTTTATCATTTGCATAAATGTAATGATTTGTGATCTATTCAAAAAAACGTATTCAATATGTACAATTGAAACTATACATTAAAACCAAATAATAAAATGATAACAATATGAATTTAAGATGAAAAGAATAAACACATTGTCATTACATTGGTAGGTTTACGGAAGTCTATGCGATTTTATGTCTTTTTCTCTCAACAACGTTTGTAAACATAGAAACAAAGAAAGTTTCTTCAATGTAAAAGTATTGTTATAATTTAATTTGATAATATGAATTGGTCTAAGTAAGATAACCATTAAAAACTAGGAACTGACATTAAACAACTGTTTTGTCCTAGAATGTGGATTCTTCATCAGTAAGCACTAATGATCCTATTAGGGAACTGAGTGCAGGATATTCAGGTTTTGCGGTAAACGTTTCAGATCACTGTGATTGATTTCAACTGTTAATATCTTTAAGTCAGTCAATTTCAGTTAAATTTCCATAACCTCTTTTATTTATATCCGTGGGTAAATACTTCACAATTGACATGGATGTACTCCACTGACCATATGTTCTCACTTGAACTACGAGAATTACTTCCAGAAGTTAGTCACTAGTCAGTTGACATCGATTGTAATTGGGTGGTTTAAATGTTGAGAGTTTTCTGAGAATCCCGTAGATTCGATTCTCTAGTGAATCGTGGATGAGAACCATTGAAGAGTCTCACACAAAGACAAAATAACTACCTACTGCTTTTTCGTTTTTAATGGTTGCCTTATTCAAACTAATTCATAATATCAAATTAAAGTTCAGCAATCCATACACTGCTCAATTACAAGTATTGCATTTACTATCTGATGCATAATGGAAGCTATGCAACATAATGCCTTTAAGTAAAAAGTTTATTAGTATGATGCTTTCACTGCCCTAGATCATCAACAAGCTATACATAGAATAATTCATTTCCTGTATGCTATTGTGTTTAAAATCTGTTGAATGTACGTCGACGGTGTTTTGCTTTCTCCATCCTTTCACTTTCAATAACATATCCTTTCAGCTTCGTTCGAAAGTAGTCGATTATTTAAGTTCTCGTGATGCATGTCATATTTGCATTGGTTGATCATTGTGTAGTGACCAATCGGATGTCAATTAAAGTCAATTATGATGCTAATTACATTCTATAAATTATGTTGTGATATGTTTACTAGTCTAAGTGACTCTCTATTACCGGTACTATATAGAGATGAAAGGTGGTTTGGATGGTAGTTGGAAGGAAACCCTGTACCTAGGTTTCGTACTAGTTGGTACTTGTCAGCAATACATTCCTGTAGTCTTAAAGGAGACTTGTGCTTCTCTGTCTTCCATAATTACATAGTGCCAGCAGTGTCAAGTCACCTAGACTAGTGACTACATTACAACAGGATTGATAGAAATGGATCAACACAGTAAAAGGACTTGACGAACATTCAATTGGTCACTACCTAGTAATCAAACAATGCATACGTTACAGTCCTACAGGAGATTAGTCACAGCCTGATTGGCTTATTAGTAACGGTAGTAGACTTTAAAACTAGGTGATCCGAAGTCGGATCCATATAAGAGCAAGGTTCCCTCAAACGTTTGCAGGTATGCATTGCTGACAAGTGCCAACTAGCACGAAACCAAGGTTCAAGGTATCCTATCGACTACTCTTAAGCCATCTTCCATCCCTGCAACTCATATTCATATAACTTTGCATTTACTATTTATCTTGTACAAAAATGTATATAAAGAATGATCCACAGATTTTACTTGATCATCCAATGTTTCATAATATGATTCTTAGGTGTTGATTCGTGATTTATCAGTGATAAGCCATAGCAGTTGTTGTATTAAATCTTTTCGATCGTGTTACTTCAACTCCTATAAGAAGGCATACAATTCTTCAAATTGTTAATCTCTGGGAATACAAGTTAACTTCTGACATAATGCCAATGTTATAAGATGTTTAGGCTAATAATGTTACAGTGGATACAATATTTCAACGAAACCATACGATTTATTAAAACATCTAGTGAGGAAGCTCATCCTTGTGGCTAATAAGTATTATCCCTTGAAAGATTTTAAGATACAGATAAAATAAACTCTACTTTAGAAGTACCAAGTTTATTTTGTGAACTCAACTTCCCTTCTTTTGTCATACACACAGAATGGTTGCATTACGAACATATTTAGTACCTATTATACAAGTCTTTACAAAGGAAAATGTGACAATAAGTATCTAGGCGAACAACAATTTTTCGATTACTTCGTCATCAGGCTCCTACAATTATAAACCCATGAAAATTTTATTATTATAGCCACTTGTGAAGTTGAAAAGTAACTTAGAAACGAAGGTCGGGTAGAATAAAGTGTTGAGTAGCCTTCAGTAATGGGATAAACAAACCACATCAATACTATGACGTAATGAATGGGATGGTATGTTTAGCTGATTAGTGTAATAAAGATATCTTAGTGTGATATAGCCACTATTGTCCGGGTAATCATGATAATAATGATGTGAAATTCATGCGAATTGTGAGTGAATGGTAAGTTTATAATGATGATAAAATATTGGTGAGAATTGAGGAAGATGAATGTATAGATAAGAACGAGACAGTGTATAAATAAACAGGAAATAAGTTAGTGAAGTGAGAGTTTATAATAGTCAGCTTATATGATAGATACCACGGTTGTGGACCATGGTAGACTGAGAGGCTAAACATACCTCTTTTGGGTGCATATGCTATTCTATGTATAATAGCCATAATCTCATTAGATAGGTTAATCACCGAATGTGGTATGCAACAGATGATGCATCTTCTATTTTAATTCGACGTTTTTTGTCTACCAATGATAACAGTACGATAGTATTGGTGAATTTCCTCGTCTTTTTTCCCATCCATGTTGGTACATGTTTGCGAGCACGGAAGAAGAAGCACCTTTCATTACACCCAGTGTAACTAACTCCATAGGAATAGTTAAATTAGTTTACACACATTGAAGATGCCATCCCAAGTGTTTTATCTTTAACTTGTTTAATCTGATGACGAAGTTAACAGAAATAATTGTTCTGTCGGATATTTCTTGTTTATAAGTTTAATTGAGTTGATTTTACAGAATTATACAAAGACAGATGTCGTTACTTGTCACTTTCGCCCAACGTCGTCAAGCAGCTTTGTTAAATTTTCATTTGTTTGGTGGTATATTAAAATTTAGTCAAAGTTTTATTCAGAAATGATGTTTACCTTCGTTTATCAACAATTATGTGAAGTTTATTCAATGAATACAAAAGTGTTATGCACCCTAGAAGCTAAAAGACTTCATACATTTTACTTTAACCAGATTATCTGCACTGATAAAAACTGTCTGTGTAACATTTCTGGAATACATAAGTCAACTTTAGTTTATCACTAAGTAGTAACAATTACATTTTTATTAAGTCTGTAGTGCTAATGCTTGTGAAGTTAGGTAGTTTGAAGAGGTCAACAGGAAATATCCCATGATCTTTGTTATGTTCTAATTGACACATGACACCAAACCTACTCGTAAACTTGTAGGATTGGTTTATCGTATATGATTCGGAGCCGAGTCTCCTAATTTTACTGTCTAGAACAGTTTCATTGATATATTGGACATAAGTAATAACGTCTGAAACTGTGAATCTAAGTAACTTCTGTTCAAATACAATCAGGCGCATCAACTTTTTCAAGAATTCAAGTAGACTATTATAGTCAGTATTAACTAGTATTAAAGCAAGACTGACCAACCAGCTAACATATACCACTTTATTTTCTTAACAAACAATATATGAAAATAACAAATAATCGACATAACTGTAATGTGTTCATTAACATCAATACAATGATATGTCATTCATATTCAGCTGATGAGTTTTAAATAAGACAAAACATACTATCTAAATTTTAATTGTCAACTCCTATTCAAATTTTATCATACAAACAACATTATATAAGTTGGATCGTGACTGGCAAGTGGAATCCAGGAGGCGCGTTTTGTCCTACTTGGGACTCATAGGCTGGATGTACCTGCATCCCAATGTTGATGTTCACACTGGGATTCGAACTCAGTCCGTTTCGTGTCGAACGCCACCGCGTTCACCACTAGACTACTGAGTCCAAACAGTTGGACTTGTGCAACGGGCACATTGGTATTCGGATAAACTTGTATATTCCCGTTGATTTGTTATAGACTGAAGCTGGTCAGTCATTGTTGTTATATGTGCATCCTGAGCGGATTGCCTCGATATAGCGAATTTTTTCATAAGTATTATATAAGTTGACTAGCTGACCAGCTTCAGTCTATAACAAATCAACGGGAATATACAAGTTTATCCCAATACAAACAACATGTTTTATAACACTGAATCAATTTCAACACTTCATAAATTACAAATTGTTTTACTTTTAAATTTACCACAACTTTTTATTTTATTTAAAAATGTAACAAACATTTCACATTAATCAGTAATTTGAAATTCAATTAAATTAAAAAGTAAATAAACATTATTTATGCATTTACTACTTATTTATTTACTTATTTACTATTTAAATATGATTTCATATTGAATGTTATAAATAATTTTTATAGACAATGTCAAATTATACCATTGAATATTGAATAAGCATGAAAATTATGTCATTGATAATATTTACACTTGAACTAGTTTAGCATTATAATGATACTGATAAAGTTAATATTGATATTTGTTAGACTGGTTAGTAAACAATATGAAATAGGAGGCGCCTCTTTAAAAAGTTTGTTACATGTAGTTAAGTTTATTAATTTAAGGAGAGGAGGAACGAAGAATTGAATAGAGTAATCTTAAGTCATTTTAATTGGTCGAGTTCTTATGAACTACAGATAACGTATAGTGATTTATTTCTGGTTTTCAGTGGTAGATAACCAACATCGATCTGTAACGAAAATAAAACAACTAAACTTAATTCCAACCTCCACTAAACCACCTAAATTTACCTATAATAAGCAGATCATTACTAACTGTTTTTTGGATGTTTTGTAAGTTCTAGGAATGTCATGACAGATGTAGTTCACACTTGTCGAGTGTGAGACAGTTATCACCATTGACAATTAATGATCATCGTGCTATGTTAAAAGCTGATGGAAGTGGGAATCTTCCTAATAGATGCCGGCACAGTAATGCTGATGGTTATGTTTGACTTGAGACCCTAAGGTTCTGGGTTTGATTTTCAATACAGAATTGAGGATGCACATTGCTGTATACTCGCATACCAGGACGAAATAGTTTTCAGTGACCTTTAGTTTTTAGAAGTACGTAAATAACATCACTCTGTGAAGCAATGAAAAGTTAAAAAGCACTATTAGTTTAGGCTATAATTGTGTTGATCAAACTAATAATGATGTCTGTTTGAGTAGTTTACAATAATCATGTACAGAGAAGCACCTTTTTATGTAACTACCTATAGTTCAGTTTATTAAGTAAAGAAAAGATAGAACATATAGTTAGGAAGAATAACAAGTTCAGGTTTCCATCAGGTGTAGACAACCTATAATATTTGATAATCAGAATGTTGCATAGAAACTAACATACTTTACAAGTGAAATCGGTTAAAGATCAGTGCTTGCACTCATGGTGAGAATGTTGAAGATACTAAGTGAGATATTAAGGTGAAGATACATTGATCTAGTAAAGAAAAGTTATACAGCTAATAATCAGTTGTTTCGTTACTCATTTAATGCTCTAGAATCTTCATTGACATGTTATATTTATATGTATCACAGCCTCAGTCTGATTAACTTTATGAGAATTTCTGTTCCAACTATAAGTACATGTACTGATCTCCAATCTGTTTCATTTATAGTATGTTAGTTTCTATGTATCATTCCAAATAGGGAATATTATAAGTTGTTTAAAGCTGATGAGAATCTAACATTATGAAATAAATTTATGTTATTTTGCTCAATTATTTATTCTTACTCTCCTTAGATCATTGTGCAATTCAGAGACATCTCAATAGATAGATGAATAAAGTATTACTAACTTGAATAAAGTAGAAGTACACAGACGTAAAGTATAATGTCTCTGTTGTTACACTAATTAATAACCAAGCTTGAAATTGGCATCAAACATCAAATAGCTTAGTGTCTAAATGGAAATAAATGTCATCCTTCCCTTTCCCTGGCAACACAATTTTTCTTCTATTACGTTATAAATATTTCTAAACCTGTTCACTTATTTCATCACACCAGGACGTCATATTTTTTTGAATTATTTCTGTTTCTATAATTTCATTCCTAGGTTAATAAGTTTTTGTGGAAAGTATCTTTAATTTCTTAGTTTAATTCATCACCCATTGATCTCAGTTAGATACCAGTGAATATCAAAGAATACTAAATAGCCATTTCGTTCCAACATAAGGAAGTGAGCAACAACAACCTCATCAGTGAATCAAACCATCAACACTATTGGGCTAAGTGTAGTTATAAAGTTCTCACTTCACTTAAATTGCGATGTAGATCAACCATCGTTGTAATAAACGGTATGCCTGAACTTCACTAGTCACGACTTCTTACTACAACTAGTAAAACATCATGCAGTTGTCACTTGCCAACTGAGAATCCCAGTATCGGACGTCAGTTCAAACGTGTTGGCGGTTAAACCTAATTCCTTTAACTATAAATCAGCAACTACCTATCTTATAAAAAATGTCATGGTAGTCGAAGTTAGGGCAAATTTGTATGGTAGTCAAGTGAAATGTTCTTAGTTGGTAACTCTATGTCCTGCTTCTATGTAATTCATTTGTAAATTTTCAGGCGGTGCTGACTGCTAGTGTCGCATAATAGGACGAAACGACAGTCCAATGTTCCTAAGCTTTTAACTGTATTCTGCCAATATCAATCTATAACGAATTCAATCAACTAAACCTGTAACCAATCTCCACAAAACACTTTAATCCAGTCCTCATAATGCTTAAATATTGTATAAGATTCTTCATCGAGTGAAAAGGTTGAGGCACGTGGTTTTTATGCCTGACTACCATCTCCCTCATTGTGCCATAATGGTTGGAGTAGAGGTAGGGTGGAAGAAAAGTACAGTTGATCAAACCAAACAGTAAAATTAGTTCATGAAATCACTGACTGTTGGTCTAAGCAGTGTTGGTAGGTGCAAGTTACCTGGTTGAGGTCCGCGTGATCAGTGGTTGGAGACGATAGGTGACGTGACTCAGAATCGGACACTGGTGTATATGTATTTACTATTTATGTTCTTCTAGATCCCAGGTTTCATTATTCCTTAGTACTTTCGTTAGTTTCATTCCTTCTAGTTGAATAATATTGTCTTGTTAATCTCGTGAATTTCCTCTCGTTGTATTAACGTAGTATGCTAACTTGGATCTATACACATACATGTCGTCGAATTCTACGTCGTACATCACCGTTTACTTTGACGGAAGATGATAACTCATGTAAGAGTGGGATGGAAGAGGGTTAGGGGTAGTCAAACCAAAATATGACATCAGTCCATTCAGTTACTGACTACAAGTATGAGTTGTGTTCGTAGATGTAGACAACCTGGCTGGGGTTTTCGCAAATGTTGCAACTAGTAGTTGGAGATTATGGGTGGCATTGTTCTAAATCGGCCACAGTGACACAGATGTATCCATTATTCGTCCCCCATAAAATCATGAGCTTTAAATTATTTTATAGTTTTCTTTCTATGCACCAATTCATTATCTATGAACTATGTTCAGACTCCTTTGTTTTCCTTATTATTATTATTGAAGTAACCTTTACTTTAACTAGTATGATGTTACTCCTACTTTACTTTAAAGTATAGCAAGTTGAACCGATGCACACATGTACCAGATTCTATGTTGATTATACATGCATACATATATGCAAACATTGTACATGAAAGGATGAAATTTAAATCCAGATAACTCCGGACTTCGTGATAGGTGTTTAACTTTTGGATGACTAGTTTAGTACTGTACCACGTGCATATTGTATACAACCTATTCGAGATATTTCATTTTAATCAACAATTGCTGTTGGTAATATTTACCTGGTGATCAATGTAGGTCGAAATTCAGTCGTCAGAGTTTTCTATTTTAAAATGATTGTCCAGCTAGTATCAAACTTCAAATCTAACAATCTTCATAATACACTATAATAGCTAAATTTTTTTATTCAGGAAATGAAATTACGTAATCATAGTAGTTACTGCTGTCTAGGCTTTGGTGCAGATAAAATTCTACGAATCAAGTTAACAAGTGATAATTAGCCTAAGTAACTCGACAGCCTCTGCACCAACTTTTGATGATAGACGATTAGAGGTTGTCAATAAGCTGTTCTGGAGCGGAGTTTAGTAAATGTTGATATTCACTATTAACGTTTAATCACTCACCCTTGAAGTAAGAAAACCGCTTCCTGAACAGCTCAGTATTAACGTCTGGGAAGATTCAGTTCAACGTGGAATATAACACAATTCATATCTATCAAATGACAGCACCAAGGAACTCATTAATTAAACTAGGTGAGTATACTTAACAAACGATTCAATTTAGTCTAAAATTCTTCTATAAAGAGGGACTTCAAGCTGTTAACTATCGTTTAAATTCTGACAATTTACAACATAACGAAATACTGTTAAGTAATTTACTAGTGGTAAATTTACATTGTTGCTAACAATAGAATCCATGACTAATGTTTTATCCTATTACGAAATTGTCAACATTCACAAACGGATACTAACCTACTGCCTATCGCTTCATGCACCAACGGTCTGTTCTTCAAGTTAGAGAGGTCGTTTAATTATTACCTTGTGTCAGAAAACTATATTACACCATTCCGCTGAGGATAGACATATAGCAACAGACACTGATCACTTTCAGTCTTGAATATCAACAACCATAAACCCGTAACCATTCATAAAATCACTATTAAATATTCAATTTTTAGAATTTTCACTTAATTAATTGTGAATAGTTCTGTATTTATTTTTCTTCTCTAAGGTATTCTTAGAAGCTGAAACTATGGAACAAGTATTTTGGATGAATTTAGGTCGTCTAACTGGGATACGTTCAAGTCATGATGAATTATTAGCAAGAATTGCATTACATCGTGGAGCATTTTATAGTGAGGCACTAGCCAAACGACAATTACATCAAATGTCATAATGAATATTAACTTGTGATTGTGTAAACAAATATCATATTGAATAAAATTTGTTGTATGCTAGTTACTTATGAATCTTAACTATTTGTCACCTGTAAATCAGAACAGTTTGGAATGAAACTGGAGGTTTCATGATGATTATCCCTTTTCTTGTTGGTTACACTGTAGATGGATAGTTCTTATCAATAGGACTCAAAAGGAAATCGGGCTAAGAAGTAAACTTAATGCTTTCATATGAATAGCACTCGATTTATTAGTACAGTACATTTTATGTCTATAATAATGATGATGATGGAAAAATACGTTGAGGAAGTTAAGATAAATTGCTTTTAGCGTTGAACTTCCGTTATGATAATGAATACTGTTTAAGATTGTGGCTGGGGTTTATACAGTAACAAAGACAAGTCGTTGATAGTATCAGATAACATACTTTACAGTAGCATTATCATTATTACGTAGACCAATACGAATGAATAAACGAAAGAACTAATGCTTATATTTACAGAAAATATTCATTGTCTGCTTAACACTGTGTAATGACAAATAATCTCCAAAATAAATAGTTACATAGGCTCTCAACATTGATGCTGACCATGTTTGTTTTAGCAGACACGACTAGTTGAAAGCGCTCGGTCATGCGTCACTACTAGATCACATAACAGCGCACTGTGGGTAGCATTTCTCTCTCTAGCTTGCCAGCCTATACGTTGGTGTCCTATTTACGCTCTATTTACGATTAAATATAACTTCTCTTCCATCCTTCATTGACTTCTAATTTATTCTCATTCGTAAGAGTTGGTTCAATCGTTAGAAGTTGCTCGGGTAATACGACAAACGTAACGTGGTCATATATTGGATGCACTTCAAGTGAAATGTACAGAATCTGGTAGTGTCAAAATGAGGTCACCTCTATGTTCAATTTTATCTGATATTTTACTACAGAATACATTAATTACTATACCCACACTAATTGTATGCAACATTAATGTGAACAAACATGAATTGATCAATATTTCTAGTAGTGTTCATCATACGATTAAATTCTTTTGCAAAGATGAGTACAAAAGCTGTCTAGACTTTCAAGTTGTTCTTCTCTGTAAAAGGACACGTTACTTTGCATGGAGAAGGAATAGTTATACAAATCAATATACACAATTCTGATTATTTGTTATTGACCCAGTATCAGCTTATTATGATGTTCAGAAGATAATATGAGTAAAGAGAAAAGGAAACTGAAAAACACGTTGTAAAACAAGTAATACATGACTAGTTTCATCAAAAAGTATCCTCTCGATTAAAGTGTATGGCAATAGATGACACTATCAGTTAGAAAACCTTCTATTTAAGACTCACATTTAAGAGGGACTTCTGCAACAACATTTTAACATGATGTGTTCACTCAACATATTAGGGATAAAATATAGAATATGAATGTTTCATTGTGCATATCCTATGCTTTACTCTTTTGGAGATAGTTCAATTATCTATAATTTGATGTTTTTGTCCTGAAGCTCTCTTAAGAGAATACACGCAGGGTGAGGGGAAGACATAATGTAGTCTATTAACAGTACCATATTGTCTCATTCGGTAGATAGTGAACTTCAAATCAAAACAAACGTTTTCACGGTTTCGTATCTCATCTCTATTAATCTATCTAAAGCTATAAGATTAAGACTATCTAACACTGCTGAGGCCATCAGAATAAACTCTAGAAAACCAAACTTTTTCATCTAGAATAGATATGTTCTGCATTTCTGATTATTATGGCTGCCCCTTACATCAAATTGTTATTATAAACTCTCACCACATACACCTGTTTTCAGTTTACCTCTACCTTGATTTATTCTTAATTACACATTCATCCTTCTTAGTTCATACGAATCTGTCTTAATTATTGTTGTTGCGATGACAACAACCCGGATATCAAGTATAACATTAATACGACTTTATTAATTTACTGGTCCTAGTAACATAACTAATCCAACGTACCATTTTGCATATTGTGTTATTGTATTCACACGATTTGATTTGTTATATCGCATTATTGAATGTAAGTCAGCATTTTGTAGCAGTCATTATTTCTTATAGCTCCCTTTTTAGTTGTTCTGCGTTCTTTGCAATAGATGATTCAATTAAAGAGCTTTCATCATTGTTATGGACTACTTCATTGAAGCAAAATAATGATAGAATTGAGTCATCCAACTCAGAGAACGTGGTGTAATCAAAACCGTCTTTCTGAGCTAAAAATCTTCATGATTAACTTAACTCAACTGATAGCTGACAAATTTGGGATGTATTTTCAAGTAGAAATCGATATAAAACTTCATCATTTTCAACAAGTATCATTGTATAACTATGGAAATCATTCAACGTGTTTGTTTATTCATTCCTTATTTTGGCTTTTGTAATGACATTTTCATAGATTCATAACTGTAAGAGCTTGATGAGGAAGTCATTGAGAATATTGATTGTTTACTCAGATGTTTCGCATTTTTGATAATTGAAAATTTTGACACCGAGTTGTTATTTCAAGCGTTCATCAATCTATATTGTCTGCAATGTATAAAAATACTATTGCTAGGTTGCTTTAATACGATCTGGAGTGACCTTAAAAGTTAATGTATTACAACCTTATGCACTAAGGTGCTAACTAGTTCTTAATCTACAGGGCTGATGTTGTTATTGACAAAACTGTTTTGACCAACCAAATGACATGTGAATAAGGAAGTTAACGAATGATGTATTTTTACAAGAGAGAAAGAAGTAAACGACTTCTTCATAAAGCAATCTTGTAAAAAATCTGTAGTGAAATGCCAAAATAAATTGTTAGATAATACTGTTGTATTATTTTAGTTTAATCACTATAACAAAACTTTTTCACATTTCCAATTCAAAACACAATTCTTCTGTCAATCAGTAAAGCCTGTACAGCATTGACAATGGATTTACGTGACCAAACGTTTATGAATTGCATCAAGAATCCACAATTAGCGACAGAGTATGACTATTTAAGTAGTAATGCACCAGATTCCTTTGTTTATCAAGTGATTGCATACACATTAAACTAAATAAACTGGTAGTAAGTGCAACACATTCACTGAACTCATTTGATTGAATTATCGTATAAACCTTAATCTTTCATACATTGTCTCTTACTCATTCAGTTAATAGATAGTCGCAATTACTCTACAAGACAATCTCTTAAACAATCATAATACAAAATGCTCCAGTAAAATGACAGATAATACGGTACTCACATTTCACTACTCAACTATAATTAGGATATATGCCCGTTGCACAAGTGTGACTATATGGACACAGTAGCCTAGTGGTGAACACGGTGGCGTTTGTCACGAAGTGGACTGAGTTCGAATTCTAGTGTGAACATCAACACTGGGATGCAGGCACATCCTCTTGATGAGTCCCGAATGGGACGAAACGCGCGTCCTGAATTCTGCTTGCCAGTCACAATCCAACTTAAATATATAACCATTTAACTATGAAATTCATTCAACATATCGCCTTATTTCTGGTTATTGTCTGTTACAATACTCATGAATTTATAACTGTAAGAATGTCATAATGGAAAGATGGCAATTGTTCACTGGAATGTTTCTTTTTATTGTTTGTCTATTACTCTTTTCATCCAATTTTATTTATTATCATTGATACTACTTGTAATACTTAGAATACTACTGTATCATATTCGTTTCATTATCAATCTATCAATGCCTGTTATCCTTCACGTAGAGTATAAGCCGTCAACCATCATACTCCAACCAACTCTACTCTAGTTCAATAGTTTCTTCTATTTTCATATTGAAATATATTCACAATCAAATTAAAACATAACTTGAATCAAGTGATTGTTTGTTACTGTTTTCTTATTATGTTCACATTTATGTATATTTAAATTTATTGTAGAATTCAATAGGAAGTAAATAAAACAATCAAATAACCCTCGATAATTGAAATAAAACTCTACATAGAGAATCACTAAAGTTGATATAGTGCAATAAGCATTTGTATACATGTAGTCTTTAAGAGACATAGAGAGAAAGACCCCGGGGGGGGGGTAAGTGTACGAGGTAGTTTATTTTAAAGGTGACAATAAATAGATGAGTTACAATGATGATAATGACTATGTTTGTGTGTGTGTGTGAGTGTGCCTATATGAATGTGTGAAGAAAATCATAATGCAAATGTATAAATACTAAAATTTGATTGTATTGTAACTTCAATTGTTCTTTTTATTTCTTTTTTGTTTCAAATAGTAATTTAATAATGAAGACATTTTGTATTGAACATCATCAAATTATCTCAGTGAATCTTGTTATATTATGTTTTTTAATATATAAAATGACTGAATCTATTCTACAATATGGTAATCGTATAAGTATTTATACAAATGTCTGTAAAGCATTAACATATCCTATAATGAATCCATCATTATTATGTCAACATGATAATCGTTATTATGATTATTCTTATTATAAACAACATAATGTCATGTCAACAATTATTACATCATCGAATATTTCTAATATAAATTATACATTACAATTATTAGATAATCAAAATAATACACTAATCATGTATAATTCATATCAAATTAACATTCAACATTTATCAGGATGGTATTTATTACTTTATCGTTTCTTGTTGAATATACCAGCAATATTAACCTGTTTATTTTATGGTTCATTATTAAGTAGAATTAGTCAATATTACATAATGTTAATACCATGTATTGGTTCTATTATTGCATGTATCTTATTTATATTAAGTTTAATATTAAAATTAAAATTATTACCAGATTCTATTATATTAACATTAATTGGTGCTACATTATATGGTATCTGTGGTAAAAGTAATGCTGTTAGTCTTAGTGTCAATAGTTATATAATTGAAAATAGTACAATTAATAAACGTACACATATGCTTGGACGTATGTTAGGTGTCAATTTTTTTGGTTTAGCTATAGGTTCATTATTACTTGGAGTATTTTATCATTTTTTAAGTTATTTTGAAATATTACTATTTGTTATTATCAGTAATCTATTCATTATTACAATGTTAATATTTTTAATGTATAATTCAAAACAATTCATATCATTGAATGCATCGTTGCCATTAACAACAGTAACAACAACACCGACGACGACGACGACAGCAGCAACAACAACAACAACAATAGTGGTTGATAATCAATTAGAAATCAATAAGACAGATCAATATCCAACTACATGTAAACTATATACTCATATTATAATAGATCATTTAATTAAATCATTTATTCAATTAAAATTATCATATAAATTTTTATTTCAATATAAAACTACTAATAAGAAACATATTTATTTATTAATTTTATTAAGTACAATATTATTAAAACAAATATTAAAATCTGGTGAACAAGATATTACTTATTTATATTTAAGTAGTCAAACAACATTATTATGGTCATCTGAATTATATGCATATTACATAACATGTTATTATAGTTTTATGTTTATTATCTTAATTATATTATTACCAATAATTGAAAGATACTTTTTCATACATGATACAACATTAATTATATTTGGATTAATAACAGAAATATTAAGATTATTAATAATAGCATTAATTAATAATACAAAATGGATATTTATCAGTAGTATAATTGGTTCACCAGCAGCATTAATTACAACATGTAGTCGTTCATTAATAAGTAAATTAGTTAGTAACAATGAAATTAATACAAGTTTTGCATTTTTATCAATATTAGAAATATTAGCTAATCTATGTGGTGGTGTATTCTTTACATTAATCTATAATCAATCATTATTATTTTATGCATCATTTATTTTTTTATTAGATATTGGTTTTAATATTATTATTATTTGCATTTTTATATGGTTACGAAGGAAATTATTACATTATGAAGTTAATATTAATAACAATTTAAAATGTATCAATAGTATATCGATTTCCAATAATAATAATAATAATAATAATAATAATGGTTGACAATGAAATTGATTAACTATTAACAAATGTATTCAATAGATCCAAGAAATATCTTCATTAATGATGTAATACAATTGAAATAATTCAATGTAATGCATAACACATAACATTGATTTTTGATTGTATTGTTTGTCGTCAGCCAACCACTAATATCAACTTGATATATATATATACATAAAGTGTTACCTTTACCTATATACATATTACAATTATGATTATGGTTTAACAAGCTACATGATGACGATGATAAAGAGGAGGACGATTTCAACATGTAAATTCAACTATCTTTGATATGTAAATGATGTTGTATTTAGCTTGGAACTACTTATTATTATCTTATGATCATTAATTTTGAACTGATAATTTGAATAATACAAGAATGATAACATTTATAGAAGAGTTGGAATTCATTGTATTTGGTTGAATTCTCATCAGCTACATACATGTCATTGAATTTATATAAATCAAATTATTAGTATACATGTTGATTTTATCATTTGAAATGTTTATCTGTAAGCATTAAATTGTTTAATTAATAAAACTGTAAAGAAGTTGAATATAAAGTTATTATGAATAAATTAGATGAATACATTAGAGTATAGTTACGTAATTGTAGAATCTTTATTGACAATTTATGAAAAAGAATACTGTTCATTGAAATATGTTTAATTTTATGCAATACATTTATTAGTAGATATTTTATTTAATGCTTAAAGTGTTGCTATAAAAAGAAGTAGTAACAATTGTAAAACTTATGTTCTCATCATCCACCCCCCCACTCCACCCATCAAACCATCATTAGTACCAATTATGTAACTAAATTATTTTTTTTTTTCATTATTTTCAATTGTAATTAGCTTAAGATTCAATGCACCTTTCTGTTGTACTTTGATCTATATTCCAAAATTTTCTTTTCTATCCTATATACAACATTCTATTGAACCAATTCAATGTGATGTAAGTGATTTTTACATCATACAAACAACCATATTTTCAAGTTCAATTCAAATCAGCTTTACTTTTGTGAATATGTTGAACTTTATTTTGAAATGTATACCTTAGTTGATACAATTTTTAAATGTATTCCTATTATTATTATTATTATTATTATTATACTTCTGACTGATTTCAAATCGAGCAGTGATGTCATAAGAAGATTCATTATAGAGACATAGATCACATAGTGAATCCGGATGGTTCATTCTGAATAAAAGAAATAAGCAGAATAATGTTAAACTTCTACTTTATGCTAAAGTAGTAGAGGTAACAGCAGTATAAATTAGATTTTCTGTACACAAAAAAAATTTCATGGTTTATATGACATTACCATGGTGAGTGAATTTTGGCCATCTCTATGTGTTTGTTTTTCGATTCTTCCCCCCCCACTCACTTATTTTGTACTTTTTACTGATTTTTCGTAATGTATCAAAACATTTTGTATTTCATTTTATTAGTTCTGATAATCACATTTATAAACTGGTTTTCATTTATTTAATGCAACTTTTACATAATCATAAGAAAAACCTTTAATGTTTCACTTTAACTTGATATTCTCATGGATTATTCATTGAAACATTTAACCTCCAATCAATGTATTATTTTAGGCTTACATCGTACAATCTCCATCGATCTTTGTCCTTCTTCAAATTCTAAGCTTTTAAATTCATCATAATTTTCTGATTACTGAATTATGTATATACATAATCTTATCTTTGATCTTTAATCCTTTTCATGATAACTAACTATGTTACTACCTCCACTACTTTAAAATTTGATCTGACAAATTCATCTCTATTTGCTAACTGAGGCATAGCAACATGAACTGATTTACGCATTCACTAAATTCTACGTTGAAACTGATTGATTGATTGATATGCATCACCATTATGATGATTGATAATTTGTCAAAATAATATCGATTTTCATTACTATATCTACTGATTGATGTAATAATCAGTGCATGCTTTTGTTCTTATTCGATTATGTGATAACCTTTTCTTTTTCATTATTATTGCAACTAAATGATTATTACTTGAATGTAACATTCAACACAATACTTATTTAGTTGATTTTATGTGTATAATGAAGAGTTAGATCACTGTAAATGTCGAAATAAATTACATCACAGTACACAATAATCATTGTTGTTGTTGTTATTGTTGTTACATTGTGATCATATTTCTAATGTTTAATATGATTACGTAAACATTTTTTTAGATTGTTGTAATGATTTTTTGCATGCTCGTCAGTTACCTTCAGATTAAGATAAATTACTGAAGTGAAATGAGGTGGTTTATGCAGAATGGTGCTGACTGTTGATTGATTGAATTCATCACAGATTGATGTTAATAGGGAACTACTAAAAAACAAGATTGCAGTCGTCATCTTTTTCACCCTATTGTGAGATTTTTCAGCTGTGCTCACCCTTCATCCAGGCAGCAATTTAAACCCAGGGCTTCTAGGCTGGTAAATGCTAAACCATATGCACCACCGGGCAGCTCTTTAATAATTGAATTCTCACTTCCATCAATTTTCAATATAGTGTGACAATCATCAATTGTCATCGATTATAACCTTCTAACTCCTGGCATATCTGAACTTTATCAATCACAATTTCTGACTGCGATTTCAGGAACATCCTGAAGTTAGTCATTAGTGAGTTAGTTGCTGTAACTGAATTGAGGTGGCTTCTGAAGATAGATATTGACTTTAAATGGTTGTGTTCGTCACAGGCTGACAATGGATGATCATTGTGCTCTATCACAAATTGATGGAAATAGGAAGTGAACTGTTGGAAGCTATTACAGTGGTTCAGAGGGTTACGTGTTCAGCAACCCATAAACAATGAGTTCGATCTCCCGTCGAAATCAAGAGTGTGCATTGCTAAGAAGGATTTGTTGACTTAGGTTACAATTAGAACTTGTTTCATGCAGTCTCACAGAAAAAACATATGAACAACAGCACGTACGATCTTTAAATATAATTAATAATTACAAATGGTAGAAATAAGCTATTCTACTGTCTTGAGAGATTCTTAGAATTTCCTTGTATCAATTTCAGTTAATAGAAAAACAGCTGGTCGCAATGGCGAATTAGGAACTGAAGTCTGGTAATGCAGTTTCAACTGATGCAAGAATAAATGTATTGGTCATTCCTAAGTGACTATCTAATATTAGTCTATTGATGTATCCTCAAGAAAGAAACTTTAGGATTGAATAATTATGAGAATATTTCCGAATTTAAAGGATTCAAGTTTAATCTTAACCTGGCTAATTCGATATGCTTAACCAGAGACAAATATTTTAAGCCACCGTATTCTTAAACTAATCCTAAAGTATAATAGTTACGCTAAACATCCTATCAATGACATTGTTAGTATCAGAGTATTTCTATTTGTTACGTTTCTTACCATGTCAAACTCTAATCGCTTTTCTGTCTACAACCGCACAACATGTCATTTTCTTCGAGATATGTAATTATTATAAAGTATGCTGTAGTACTATCAATATTATCATTTCAACTGGACACCATAAATTCGAAACTCTTTCCTTAACGAAGGACTAAACTCTAATGCATTTCACTTAGCAAATTCTCCTTATTATATTGCCAGAAACTCGGGTTTAAAAACGAAAGTGTCTCACACTAAATCCACTCTTTGTATGAATTATTTTACCAGTACATTTATACGAATTGGGTACTGTCAACGGTAAACTATTAGCAACACAGATTCATTTTCCATTTTTGAGTAACATATTGGCGATTTCTTTTCTTCGCATGCCTCATTAAGTGTCCGTGCCAGAAAAAATGACAGGAACACTAAATGTGTGAGCACTTTCATTACGCACGACACTTAACTAGCCTAGTTTTTATATTCATATAATCTTCTGTTTATTCCATTATAATCAGTCAATCAATTTATACTTGTCACCCCACGTGGAATATAAGCCACTGATTAGCATTCTTAAACTAACTTATCCCACTATAAGCTTGTGTGATCCGTCATCTTTTATAATGCCCTAATAAGCAATAACTCTACCAATTTATCAACTCTAATGTATTTTTGTTGTCGTTCCATGCCCTCTTTCTCTCTTTTCAGGACCTTCTGGTTCTACAGAGAATTCTTTACGATCAGACCACCGAGCCTCTTTTGAATAATTGATATACGTCTATCGTAAATTGACTGAGTGAGAAGTATCACTTGTCGAGTGCCAGCTTAGTAGTCTAATTGTAAAGAATTTTCTATAGAACCAGAAGATCCTGAAGTTCAGTTCCTTGTAGAGTGACGAATGTACACTTTCTCCTATAATATAACAAAACAGCTATTCAGTGCTTTCTGATGATCAATTGTTATCTAATTCGGATCAATTCGTTACATTAAATTAATGTATTTTATTATCTATTGAGCAATAAATATCGTTATAATTAGAAGTGTTCAGTAAATCAAGCTAAAAGAATCGTATTGATTTTCGATTAGACATATTTTGTTAGACTTTTCTCAGATTAATTCAATGTTAGCCAATACTTACTTACTTACTTATGCCCGTTACTCCTCGCTGAGGAGCATAGGCCGCTCACCAGGGTTCTCCATTTAACTATGTCCTGAGTAATACTTTCCAATTTTTTCCAGTTACTGCTCATCCTTTTAATATCTGCTTCCAATTCTCGACACAGCGTGTTTTTTAGCCTTCCTCTTTTCCGTTTCCCAACAGGATTCCATGTTAAAGCTTGCCTCGTGATGCAGTCTGATGGTTTGCGTAGTGTATGTCCTATCCATTTCCAACGTCTTCTCCTAATTTCCTCTTCGGCTGGAAGTTGGTTTGTCCTCTCCCATAGTAAGCTGTTGCTGATGGTTTCCGGCCAACGGACATTCTGTATCTTTCGTAGGCAGTTGTTTATAAATACCTGTATCCGTGTGATGATGTTTGCAGTGATTCTCCAAGTTTCAGCTCCATACAGCAGAACTGTCTTGACGTTCAAATTGAAGAGTCTGACTTTGAGGTTAGTTGATATTTGTTTTGACTCCCATATGTCTTTCAACTGTAGGAATGCTGCTCTGGCTTTGCCAATCATTGTCTTTGTATCTGCATCGGACCCTCCTTGTTCATTGATGATGCTCCCCAGATATGTGAAAGTATTCGCCTCTTCCAGAGTTTCTCCATCAAGTTGAATTTGGTTGGTGCTCCCTGTGTTGTATTTAAGAATCTTGCTCTTTCCCTTATATATGTTCAAGCCTACTGATGCTGAATTTGCTGCTACACTGGTTGTCTTTGCTTGCATCTGTTGGTGTGTATGTGCTAAAAGAGCTAGATCATCTGAGAAGTCCAAATCATGGAGTTGCATCCTACTTGTCAAATGAATTCCATGCATCCCCTTTGATGTGGAGGTCTTCATGATCCAGTCAACCACTAGGAGGAAGAGAAAAGATGAGAGCAGGCAACCTTGTCTGACTCCGGTCCTCACTGAAAATGCATTTGTCAGTTGTCCTGCGTGAGCGATTTTGCACTGTGTTCCGTCGTAAGTGTTTCGGATGATGTTGACGAGTTTCTTTGGTACGCCGCAGTGTTGAAGAAGTTTCCATAGTGTTCTCCTATCTACACTGTCAAACGCCTTCTCATAATCAATGAAGTTGATGTACAGTGGCGAGTTCCATTTAACTGATTGTTCAACGATGATCCGTAGTGTTGCGATTTGGTCCGTGCACGACCGATCCTTACGAAAACCAGCTTGTTGATCTCGAAGTTGAGCCTCCACTGAATCTTTCATTCTGTTCAACAATACTCTGTTAAAGACTTTCCCTGGTACAAATAGTAGCGTGATCCCTCTGTAGTTGTCACATTTGTATGCCAATACACTAGTGTACATCCCATAGCCTCTTAATTGTATTCATAAAATGTCGAATAATCATTATTAATGTTAATTTTTGTACACCTAGTTACATTTAATTCATGATTAGATTTAACTAATAATCACTGTAAATAATGAAATACATTCACATAAATGTTGTTCACTCGTCTTATCCCAATTTCTCACCTTCCTCCCACACATACATACACAATACAATCTTTCTACAAGTCTAGTCTTCTGAGGTAACTATGCGTTGAGAAGGAATAAATCTTGATATCCAGATCTAAAGTTCAATTCTTAAATATATATCATTTTCATTAATTATATCAAGTATCAACAAAATCCAATCTATAATCCGGATACCCCACCGTAACTACATCACATGACACATCATACATAACCCATAAGAACCCAATCGTCTTTTTTTTTCTTATTCAAAATATATCAATAGTTAAATAGCAGAAGAAAATATTTTAGAGGCAACCGTAACCATAGTGACATAATTCACATAATAAAACAATAACACTTAATTAATTAATTAATATAGTATACATGATATTGATAGTAGATACTCATATATTGAATACAATCTCATTTGTTTTTATGTTCATACAATAATCAATAATCATAATTTATCATTCAATTATCAATATATTGATAATGTTCTTCTTCTTCTTGTTGATTTTGTTTTTCTAATTCAATCAATTTATAACGTACCCATAGAAATACTAATAATAATAAACAATGTAATAATGCATCAAATAATAATGTAAATGATGACATATAATTTAATGTATAATTATAAATTAATGTAAATAATAAACTACCAAATAAATTAGATATAATTTCTAATATAGAAATTAATGCAAATGATGCATTAATATCAGTTGTATGCATTAATTTACTTATTATAGAACGTATTGATGTTGTAATATAGGCTGATGCTGAACCAATTATAACACCAAGAAATAACCAACTATAATCTTTTGTTATACACATTAATAATAAACGTATTATTTTCATTAATATACCAAATAATATTAATGTTGTATCATTAATTTTATTATTATTATTATTATTATAATTAATAATTGGTAATATTATTATTAATTGTATAAACACACAACTATAATAACATGTTATATAATAAGCATATAATTTATTTGTTAATAATATTGGTTCATTATGTAAATATAATAAAATTATATCTTGTTCACCAGATTTTATCATTTGATTACATAATATAATTAATAATAAATAATAAATAATTGATATTTTTATTTAATTTATTTTTATATAAAAATTTATATGATTCATATAATTGTTTAGAAATTATGGTCATTAATCGATATAATTGATATTGATTTAATTGATTATTTGATAAAATCAATATTGTTTCTTCTTCTTCTTCATTTGAAGTAGTATCATTAGTAGTAGTATCATTAGTAGTAGTATCATTAGTAGTAGTATCATTAGTAGTAGTATCATTAGTAGTAGTATCATTAGTAGTAGTATCATTAGTAGTAGTATCATTAGTAGTAGTATCATTAGTAGTAGTATCATTAGTAGTAGTATCATTAGTAGTAGTATCATTAGTAGTAGTATCATTAGTAGTAGTATCATTAGTAGTAGTATCATTAGTAGTAGTATCATTAGTAGTAGTATCATTAGTAGTAGTATCATTAGTAGTAGTATCATTAGTAGTAGTATCATTAGTAGTAGTATCATTAGTAGTAGTATCATTAGTAGTAGTATCATTAGTAGTAGTATCATTAGTAGTAGTATCATTAGTAGTAGTATCATTAGTAGTAGTATCATTAGTAGTAGTATCATTAGTAGTAGTATCATTAGTAGTAGTATCATTAGTAGTAGTATCATTAGTAGTAGTATCATTAGTAGTAGTATCATTAGTAGTAGTATCATTAGTAGTAGTATCATTAGTAGTAGTATCATTAGTAGTAGTATCATTAGTAGTAGTATCATTAGTAGTAGTATCATTAGTAGTAGTATCATTAGTAGTAGTATCATTAGTAGTAGTATCATTAGTAGTAGTATCATTAGTAGTAGTATCATTAGTAGTAGTATCATTAGTAGTAGTATCATTAGTAGTAGTATCATTAGTAGTAGTATCATTAGTAGTAGTATCATTAGTAGTAGTATCATTAGTAGTAGTATCATTAGTAGTAGTATCATTAGTAGTAGTATCATTAGTAGTAGTATCATTAGTAGTAGTATCATTAGTAGTAGTATCATTAGTAGTAGTATCATTAGTAGTAGTATCATTAGTAGTAGTATCATTAGTAGTAGTATCATTAGTAGTAGTATCATTAGTAGTAGTATCATTAGTAGTAGTATCATTAGTAGTAGTATCATTAGTAGTAGTATCATTAGTAGTAGTATCATTAGTAGTAGTATCATTAGTAGTAGTATCATTAGTAGTAGTATCATTAGTAGTAGTATCATTAGTAGTAGTATCATTAGTAGTAGTATCATTAGTAGTAGTATCATTAGTAGTAGTATCATTAGTAGTAGTATCATTAGTAGTAGTATCATTAGTAGTAGTATCATTAGTAGTAGTATCATTAGTAGTAGTATCATTAGTAGTAGTATCATTAGTAGTAGTATCATTAGTAGTAGTATCATTAGTAGTAGTATCATTAGTAGTAGTATCATTAGTAGTAGTATCATTAGTAGTAGTATCATTAGTAGTAGTATCATTAGTAGTAGTATCATTAGTAGTAGTATCATTAGTAGTAGTATCATTAGTAGTAGTATCATTAGTAGTAGTATCATTAGTAGTAGTATCATTAGTAGTAGTATCATTAGTAGTAGTATCATTAGTAGTAGTATCATTAGTAGTAGTATCATTAGTAGTAGTATCATTAGTAGTAGTATCATTAGTAGTAGTATCATTAGTGATAAAATCATAGGTTTTTTCTTTCTTTTCTTATTATTGATTTTTATATAATTTATTAAAAATAATATAATAAGTATAATTAAAAAATGATTAATTATACATATAATTATTGATTGTATATATGTTAAATAAATTAAAAATAAACTAAGTAATAATGTACCAATAGATAGACCAAGATAATTGATACCTAATAATCTACTAAATATTAATGTACGTAATTCATTACTTGTTACATTAGTTATATAACTATTAATACTCATTGTAATTGCATTACTTTTACCACTGATACCATATATTAATCCACCAATTAATATGTATATCATTGATAAATAAAAATATTGATTATTAGTAGTAGTATCATTAGTAGTAGTAGTAGTAGTAGTAGTATTAATGAATAAGATAGAATTATAAATAAATAATATACATGCAATAATAGCACCTATACATGGTATTAACATTGATAATTTACAACCATATTTATTTGAATAACTACCATAAATAAAACATGTTATCATTGCTGGTAAATTTAATAAAATACGATAAATTAATAAGTAGTATGCAGAGGTTTGTTGAATTTTTGTTAATAATTCATTTTCATTATTTATTGTATCATTAACATTATTATTATTATTATTAACAGATTGAATAGTAGGCTGTTTATCATTATAACATAAATTTTGTTGTAGTTTAGTTGAATTTATCCACATTATACATATCATTTGATAGATTTCAATACGTGTAGCATATTGTAGGATAGTTTCTGTTAATTTATATAGAAAAAAACAAAATATTATAAAATGAATTGAATAATTTATATTAGTTAATTGAAATTTTGAAAACATTGAAATGTTGAATAATGATGATGATGATGTTTGTTTGTTTGTTTGTTTGTTTTAATTTAATTAAAATGTAAACAATAATTTAGGCGGTTAAATAGAATTTTGTATTCTTTCTTTCTTTCTTTTGTCATTTGATTGAAGATTACAACAGAAGAATATTTTATAGAATATTCTTATGTGAATTTAGAAACAAACTAATCAAATTAATTTGTAGAGACTATTGAAAATGGATTGGTTGAATTCAATAAATTATGACTGACTGACTGACTGAATGAATGAATGAATGAATAATAATGGATTGGTTGAATTCAATAAATTATGACTGACTGACTGACTGAATGAATGAATGAATGAATAAATGGTATATAAAGTATAAACAAAACACAAGTAATAAAGGATTAGTATAGACAGAAAGCACTTAAGATGGGATAATGGTGTTATATTGGGAGACTAAAGAACAGTAACGAACTGTGTTTTAGAATATTATTCCATTTATTTTATTTGTGCGTAATATAATCATTTTATTCTTATCACTGTTACGTTCCCCACCCCCTCCTACTCTATCCTCTCGTTTAGTAAATTTGCTGTTAGTATATTGTCCTATAGAATGAACGCTAGACATGACTTTTACGGCCGAACTTGAGCGACCATAAAATGACATTGGAAGTCTTAATCGTAATGAACCAATGACAGCCCTCCAAGTCAGAACCGACGATTCTCTCTAAATTTTAGTAATTTATTAAAGATTTCCCAACTCAGACTATTTGTAGTATGCCTCCGCCACGGATATCATTGGTAAATTACAAAACATTTATCCTCTTAGATTATATGCATATAATATCAAGACTTAACTATAACCCAATATGCAATGATTGAAAGTGATAAATTATGCAGGATATATTGTTTTTATGTCATCTAAAAACTTATGTAAGTTATTCCCAAGTTCCTCAGACTTAATATCACGATGCATTTTATATAAATATTCATCTAGATGGCTCCATAACATCCTTCCTTCCGATCCATAGTACGGATAGACGTTCCAACTGTCACTGTATATTATTGTTCCGGGTAATATGTATTTTTCTACCAGAGGAAGAATTGTAGCGGCTCTATCCCATATACCAGAGAGCTACATATTTCACGACAATATTCATATCACTGAATTGCCGTCTTTTCAGAAACATCCGCTAGTGAAGCGGCTGTCGTTACTTTAATGCCAATCACCTATTCGTTTACTAAAACGAGGATCTCTTTCAATTCTAGACTGGAACGAGCAAAAAAAACTTTTTGCACCAGTAATCAGTAAGACGAAATCAACAGCCAACTCGTGTCCCTTGTTTTTTTGCCATTTCCTAGCCACAGTGACAATTTAATGATTTTCTTAACAATCCCATAGTTTGCGAACGAACAACGAGATTTTTACCACTAATAAGATCTCGAACACTCTCTGTTGTTAGCATGATGCCTTCAAGTGTCCGCCATGACCTTGAAACGCTTCCTCCGTTCCTTATTGGTTCGGCCGTAAAAGTCATGTCCACCGAATGAACTATTGTTAATTAGTTGTACACATGTTACCTATCTATTCACTGCCATAATCTCCTTGGTTAGCATCAATGTTAATTTACTAATTGGTTGACATTGAGCCCTGGTTTTGTGTATATATAAACGAATGTATGAAATATAATATGATTTTGATTCTATCTGGTTGGTCCAACTTCTGGACTGGTAATCGTGAGGCAGATGTGTGATGACAATGATTGATAATTACCTAGGTAACCAGCTATATTTGCCGTACAACTGTATATAACAAATGGGTTAATGAGCCACTGGAGATAACCTTCAACGTCATGGCTGGTAAAATAATTTTACGTGAACAAGTGCATGACAACTTGGTATTATCAGGAAAGTATTAGGTTTAATTCTTGATATAGTGGTATGTACATGATGGACTGATGTCGAATAATAGTCTAACTTTACTTGTTATCATTGTGATACTGTAGCTGTCTAGCTTACGTTAAAGTACACTGAAGCGACGCCATTTAATAACTTTAAAGCCTAGCCTACTCTAACAAACAATAGCTAGGATTTCCTGTTCGCTCTTCATTTTCTGCATAAGATTAACTTTTAATAGGCGACTATATACTTCAGAAGATAGGAAAGAATTTACACAACTAGGATTGTCACCACTCAATACCAAACGCTGTGTTCACTTTGGATTTCGATTGTGAGAGTTAATGATATTGGCTTTGACGACTTGGGATAATTCATTCAACATCCATTGACCAATATTCACTGTGTAACTGCATTAGGATTCGACGCATTCACATTGAACTTATAAGTGTAATCTACTGAAAAGTCAGTAATAAATATGTAATATATTTTCAATAACCTATGGTTGTTTTAATAAATTTAATTCAATGACGAATACGGCCCATAATGAATGATTGTATTCACAAACATCTCAACTAGATGCTCTGCTTAGGATTCAGTACTTCAGTTTTCTCCTTATTGCTTGCTCTATAGCAGCAGTTAAATTAATAAATACCTTACTGAAAGGTCTTCATCCCTAAGAACACGTGAACATGTTCAAACTTGGTTATCTAAAAGTTTAACAAAATTTACTACAAGCACCGATTTCCGGCTTAAAGATGTTAGACTAGGCTCACTCTACATAATAAAATCAATAGAAATCAACTCAAAAAAAACCTAACTTATGCATGAGAAAGAAAACCACAGACCACTGGACAGATGTTTCATTCTAGTGCGGAACTCTTCAGCAATGTGCACCCTAGATTACGCCCCAGGAACTTCAGGTTAACGGCAAACACTTAACCCTCTGCCAATTGAATTGGGAATTTTACCATTGGATTCTAGCTAATTGATGCAGAGGGTTAAGTGATTGCCAATCTCAAACTCTCAAGGAGGAATTTGGGGTGCATACTGTTGAGAAGTTCTATGCTCGGACAAAACAGCTGTTTAGTGCTCCCTGGTTTTTAATGGTATCTTGTGAACATTAATTTGTAACACATTCGATCAATTAAACAAATACCAGTCATCACAAAAAACAACCATCTTAATTAAATAACATTTTTAAGTATCTAAAGAACAGATCACAATGTAATTTGCTTATTTCAATTCATAACTTTGACATACTCAATCACAGTGCTGTTTCCATACTTACCTACCTGATGATACTATCGAATTAAAGCATGATATTTATAGATTAATATTGTAAAGCCTAAAGAAGAAATTACCAAAAATGTTTGTTTGTTCAAATCGTCTTGGCTTTAAGTACAGTTATATCATCTATGCCAGATGACTGAATTATATAGCTATCACTATCTTTCTGGATAACATAATCAGTGATTACATCACATTGAAATGGTCTATTCGGTCATTCTATAATTGTTAATTTGTGTTACTATGGTATGGGTTATTTTCAGCCGAGTTTACTTCTCAAGTAGTGCTGTTTACATTTATTTCTAAGGTTCTGTTCACTGACTTTTTCATGCAATCTCTGAACATTTATCTAACTAACTCAGTGAATGTATGTGAATATGACTACTGACTGCCAGCTGATCTTAATGCATTTCAGAATTATCTGGCACTGTGAGAATTACATTGAAGTAAAATCTCAACATTTTCTAAATCGTATTTCACAATTGATTATGCAAATCCATATTAATGACAAAATATGATAATGTTCCATTGGTCATTTGTATTCTTGTTAGAAAATATCAATCAATCATCTCCTGTCATTACCCATGTGTAGCATAGGCCGCCGACCAGGATATTATTCTCTAGTCAAATCTGTCCTCAAATCTCCTTTTAGTTCATCATAAGTGCTCTTCATTCTACTGTCCATGTTTGACTCAAATGCTAGATGCAATATATTCTTTGAACTCCCTTCTTTCTACTCGCCTTCAGGATTCCAAGTTAGTGCTCGTCTTGTGACGCAGTTTCTCCTTCTCACCTGGAAGCTGGTTTGTTTACTCTCTGCTACAGAAGGTTTTTGCTGATGGCGTCTAGCCAACGGATCTGAAGTATCTTGCATAAACAGCTGTTTATAAATACTTGTGTCGTTTGAAGGATTCTTTTCGTGGTTCTCCTTACAAGTTACATCTCCATACAATAAAACTATCTTGATGTTTGTATTGAAAATAGTTGAGTTTTAGTTGTTCATCTCTAATTGTAGAAATGCTGTATTTAGCTTACCGTGCCAATAAGTGTTTTTACATTCTCATCGAATCTTCCTTGTTTATTGATAACTCTGCTGCCTATGTATGTAAATTTTTCTACATTTTTCAGAGTTTCTCCGTCAAGTGTGATTGAGTTGGTGTTTTTTGTTTTTTACTTAAGGTTCTTGCTTTTTTTTTGTGAACCTCTTGAGGTTTACTTCAGCAAAGATTGATACACTGTGCGCCTTCACACTAACCAGCAAAAACCTATTACACTGCATATAAGTTTATGAAATAACAAATGAAAACCAGATACATGCGTACTCTTTGCTTGTATTGATTTAACCCTTTACAACCGTATTAGTTGATATGTCACCAAGCATTGTCAGTAGTGAGTGATAAGTTTGTTTCATAAGATCCATTGAACAAATAACGCTCTAAATTTAATTTACAATATAAAACTATCTAGACAATTAATAATATAAAATGATTTATTAATCAAAAGTTTAGTATGAATAATAATTAGTCCTTTATATGTTTTGGTGATATTTCACATTGTGAAGTGTAATATTGTTAATTAAAGTGTAACAATTGTTTCTAGAAATGAGGTACCATTAGTGGGTTATGTTGATCGAATACGTATATTGTATATAAAATATATAAAAAAGAAACAATATGAACATTCACTACAGGAAGTAATCAATATTATATTACTATCAAGTTGTTCAATTCAACACAATCAAATCATTGTTCATGATGATTTACAATCAATAAAGTATAGTCGTTATTTGTATATCCGTGTACAGTAATTGAAATCAATGAATTGTTTAATGTTAGTATATTACATAATATTTAGAGATGTGACTGTTGGGTGTGATTTGCAAATCGAATGAATCTTTGTGATGATATATTCTGTGAGGTGGATGATTGAAGTAAGTAGTACTAATAATTAGAACTGAACAACATTATCAACATCGACTTCATATTGAAATAAGGTTTCCAGTGATTCACATAAGTAATATGTTCCTTTATTCAGGTGGATATGTTTATTCTTCTCATTTGCTACGCATACAAGATCAATTGATTTCTTCCAAAATGTTTCCATAATTTGAGTATTTATCGATGTTTCTATCGATTCTTAACTGATTCTTAGAATTGTTTTCAGAAAGTATTTGATATTCCCTGAGTTGATCTGATCCTACTTCATCTAAAAAATACCTTGATAATCAACATAAGAGTCCTTGAATATTCTGTAGTCAGTGTGAATCATAAACGAATACAATGTTATCTTTCATTTTATGCAGGAGTACGAAACACCATATCAAAAGTAGATACATGGAAACTTCTCTACAAAATGAATAGTTCCAATAGGGGTAAATATTAAACTAAACATATTAGATGTCTGATTTACATATTCATACAAAAATACTGATTGACAGTTAATCAACACAATGCATACGAAACATAGCACAATGGATGCCTTCTCCATGTATGCACTTAAATGAACACAAATTAATAGGAAACGTTAACTGATATTTTATCACTGATATCAATGTCTGTGGAATACCATAGATGTAAAGTTGAATGACAAAACATCAGAATTTTGGATCAAGGAAATTCTTAGAATGTCAAACAACTTCTAAAAGCATTGATATCAATTAACAATCAACAAATTAGTCAGCATAGAATCAGACATTCATGTAAATGTTAAGAGGTCTAGAGAGAACATAATCATCAATAGGGATAAATAAAGAAGAACAAATCAAGTCATTTAAACCATTGAAAGCAATGCATTATAAACAAGTCTATCTGGATGCACTAGGATACCATACATGAAAAATCCTTGGAAACATTATGTATCATTCACAAGGTTAAATTTGATAATTTCAAATAGATTGAGTATTAGATAGGTTGTTTATAAAAATGAATGATGCATATATTTGTAATATTCCAATGAGTAACTGAATTGAATCAAAACAAGATTACATAATACACAATAGAACACATCGAAATCAAAATAAGTTCGTACAATCAAAATAAGAGTCGAATTGTGTCATGTCGAGTCATCTAAGTCATATTCGTATAAGTTAGTGTGATGTGAGTGGTTGTGAAAAAGATATGTGAAATCATGATAAAATTGTATGTGTTTTCACATGAATGAAATTTGATGTACTTTAATTGTCGTTGATTGGATAGAAAGTCCATGTTGGGTGAATAGAAAGGCTCTCCCTTTTCTTAAGTGCAGTTGGATTAAACAAAATGCGAAGCGCCTCAGCTATTCGTCTTTTCTTAGGATTGGAAAAACCTAAATGAATAATTTGGATGTTTTTAATATCGATTTTACAGTTGTGGTAAATAGCATGTGCAGACTGCTATTGCTGACTTAATTTGCAATTTTTCAAGTTGAACATGATTGTTAAGAGGTCGTTTAGTGTAGCTTACAGGTTCTTTGGTAGGAGTTTTGATTTCTCGAAAAATATTATTTCTACATGAAGTTCATATTGGCATTGTCATTCAGAAGAATAATTAGAACTAATCATTTCAATCATTCACCTCACAGAATATATCATCACAAAGATTCATTCGATTTGCAAATCACACCCAACAGTCACATCTCTAAATATTATGTAATATACTAACATTAAACAATTCATTGATTACAATTACTGTACATGGATATACAAATATCGACTATACTTTATTGATTATAAATCATCATGAACAATGATTTGATTATGTTGAATTCAACAAACTGGAAGTAGTATGACCTTGATTAGTTGCTATGGTGAATGTTTATATTCTTTCATTTTATATATTGATAAACAAAAAAAGGTGAATTTAATCTGCATTCAACCATTTACATCAGGGTACACAATATGACAATAAAGAGATGAGAAATTGTTTAAACGATATTAAAAAATCACTGCTTTCATAAAGAAGATATCTCTCAGTGAATTGCCACTAAGTTACCTATTGTACAAAAGATGTAATTGAACAGTTTCTTGAATGGTGTCACTTAATTAAATGTAAAGTATCAGATAAGCAACAACACTTATATATAAGATCTCTAAATAAATGAATCCAAGAGTTTTCAGAAAAAAGACTCATCAAAGTAACTTTCACTGAAGTTCATGAAATGCTGATTTACTACCTATAAAATGCATGAAATTTAGTAACCATCAAGAAACATATGACTCTTTAATTTAGGTTGATATCTCAATATGCTGTTTACCGTTCAAATTGTTATTCATATGTTGTGTATATTTAAACCTCTTTGAATACTTAACATTTAAGAAACAACCCTTGAAAAAAGTATAGCTTAAACAAACGAAGTTTGGATGCTGTGTAAATTTTTGAATTTAAATTTAAAATCACAGAAGTGACCTAGGTTAGCAACCAGTGAAAATCAGAAAACATTAAACACCTGTTTCGCCTCAGTACGCAAATCCTAACACCACCAAGGTCAATCATTTGTCGTTAGTCTTAGAGGTTCTGGGCTGGATTTGATGAAGGAGTTGTAGATGCATATATCTAAGAAGTCGCATATTGCTGTTTCACGAATTAAGGAGACACCTTGATACCTACTAACGAACGTAGGACCAACCACACAACAACAGGTGAGCTAAGTTATTTCACAGAACCCCAGCCCAGCTAACTAGACGAAGAAATCCAACGTCAGCAAGAAGTGTTTAATTCTACAGGCAGCCTAACTAACGGATAACAACCATACATCTCATGCGTAAATATACGAAAACAACGTCCTAGAAATAATACAAATAGAGTACTAAAATAAACAGCGAACCAATAAGATTTAACGTCTTGTTAAGTGGGAAACAAACTGAAGGTTAAAAGGTAACATTTTGGCGCGAAAACAAGAAATTTAAATTTACACAAATAAATCGCAAAAATAACAGGTTTGCAAAGTGAATTCTGAGGATCTGACATCGCCAATACATACTAGGATGAAACATTTACAATTACTTTCTGGCTATTAACGGTCGACTAACTCAGGTCAATTCGTGTTATCAAAATTAAGCAGATCATGTTGATAAAGAAACATATGCATCGACTCAAAGTGTCAAGTAATAATTGTCAATGCTAGAAAGGTATCTTTTCGCCATCGGATTGTATTCTCAACATATTTATCAGCTTTAGTCTTCGTAATGAGTAGTCCAGTACTTTCTAGTTTATCAGTGGTTTAGCTAAAATTAATACAATGTTTCGAATCACAGACTGACTATTAATCAGTCAATTAATGGCCGTTACCCCACTTGGAGCATAGACCGTCAACTAGCATTCTCCAAACAAACAAACTAACTGTACTTAGACAATTTACAAAAATCATCAATCACTGGATAGCTGTCTCGAAATAATATACGACCTTTTAGAATAATAAATTACAATCAAATGATTTACACTTCTAACTTTAATCAATTCATTTGTCATAGATGATAATTATCCCATTGCACTTCATAATTAAGCTTCACTAGCAACAGATTCGAATCCTAGTTTCTTTCATTCTACTTGACATCGAGTGGAACAGACAACTGATATGTAATCTACAATAAGCTGCTTCTTCAGCCAAGAAGCTAAACAGAATAAATAAATGAATCAATTAAAATGTGTTTGAATGCTGGAGTAGTCTTAATCCATTTTTAAATCATTAGTTGCCATGGTGCAGTACCCCATCTCGTCGATTTATATTAATCTTTCTTTAAAAGAATTAGAATCTTTTTGAATAATTTCAATTCCTTCGAAATTAATGTTATACTTTGTTTCGCTTGTTACTTATCTAATGCTAAATTTATTTAAAGTTATCAACTTCAACCTTAGCAATGATGCTTACAAATCTACACTAATTTAACATTAATACAAGACGTGAATCTTGCGAATTGTTCCTTTTTTCTCCTCATATCAATAAAGTCATTACGTAATCATAGACAAATGTCAATTTCTTTATATCACAACATCTTTCCATTGATAATATTCAAATATAATTTTATGTAGGATAATTTAAAATTCACTAAATATGCTATTTTGTTTTTTTTGTTTTATTTATTGCATAATAAGTAGTATAATCTTAGTAGATTATCATCTAAAATGGATCTGTTTTTGATCGGTAACAGATGTAATCAACATTAAATAGAACAATATTAATATGCATTGATTATGAAAATAAGATAAATATTTCATATTTGATTAGAGTAGGAGAGTAGTGTGTGTGCATGTGTATAGTGGCGGTGGTTGCTAGGAGAGGGGGCGGCTAGGTATGTTCATCAATCTGATTTCTTTTATCTCTATATTGATGAATACATAATATGCATAGATAATGTAAAATATTGTTTATTTTCAATGTTGAAAATGTTTTTTCTAGTGTTTTTGTTTTGGCATTTTGAAAAAGAAAATGTTCCATTCTAATCTCATCCTGATTATCTAATTCTAGAAATTTGAATAGAAGAGATTTTATAAGTGAAAGAGTAAAAGGGAAAAAGAAGATCCTGTTCATATACAGTGTGTAATAGACAAGAACTAAAACAGAATATTATCATAAATAGGATAAGCTTGTATTTTCCCGTTGATTTGTAATGGACTGAAACTGGTCAGTCTCTGTTGCCATATGTGCATCCTGAGCGGATTGCCTCGATACGGGAAAATACAAGCTTATCCTAATTATATATATATGCCCGTTGCACAAGTATGACAGTACGGACACAGTAGCCTAGTGGTGAACGCGGTGGCGTTTGACACGAAGTGGACTGAGTTCGAATCCCAGTGTGAATATCAACATTGGGATGCAGGTACATCCAGCCGATGAGTCCTAAGTACGGCCAAACGCGCGTCCTGGATTCCGCTTGCCAGTCACAATCCAACTTAAAAGAATATTATCATATTTAGAAAATAATCTTTTTTTTAAATGTGAAGATTTATGTTCAACTAATAAGAAGAGAGTGTTGTATTTGAGGGGATCAATTTTAGCGTATTCATGAATTAGTGATTATATGCTGATTAGTGCATGTTGTGTGTGCATTTCAAGTGTATGTTTTAATTTTCAGTTTTCAATACATCAAGAATGAGAAATTCAAAGGTTTATATTTTGATATCCCAAGTGGTTGAAAGTAGTTGGTAAGTACTAAAACAAAGAGCATATAGATAATAAATTGACCGTAGTTGTTACGTTGACGCAATAGCCTATCTTGCCTATTGGAACGAATCAGTAGATCTATATTGGTTGAGAGAATCGTTCCTAAAAGTCCTATCATGCCAAGCAGGTAGGATGAAGAGTGGTAAAGCAAGGAGAAGCAAACCTAAGGTATATATGTGTTACGGCAGTATAGTGTCCCCTTCAGACAACCAGCGTAACAACGACACAGTCACACAAACGAAGTGGAGAGGTAAAAAGGATTTGCCCTACAAATACACACTCCATAAATTTCCATCTCCAGAGGCAAGAACTTAACATGCAAGAAGTTGGCACATCAAAAACAACTCATAAATAGGTTATGTGTTATCGGAATCGGGCAGTTGTCCCATGAGACTATGGCCACACTCTGGGTTCTTCAAGATCACCTCTCATTCAGTCTCTTTTCAGGTATCTTGAGCAGAAGAACCATCTCACAATTAGGCAATTGGGCGATGGTAACTATCCTCATGCCCCTAATAGCACCTGAAATTGATTGATATTCACAATTCTACATTATTGAGACTCGCTGAAGCCCTTTCAATTAGAAGGTTAAAATCCAATTATTGTATCCAGATGAAGTCAGGGGTTAATTTTCAATTACCTTAGTGACAAAATCAATTTTTAATAGATTCTTTGCTTTTCTCTTATTTTTACTAATCTAAATTCAGTGAGTTCTTACCTGACATTTTTATTTTATTGCTGAATTTCACTTATTTCTGAAGAGCCAATGTCATAAATAGATAATCAAGTCATTTCCACGGTTCACCTTTGATTTCACTTTTTACCCATTCGAGACGCAACTCAATTAACTTGTAGTTTCGATTAACGGATTGCCTTTATTTTGCTACTATGTCATCTCTTACTCGGACTAATTGATTGCATTAATAAAAGTTAGTGAGTCTGGTGTGCGCCTGTTTAGTTATCAGTTCACTTCTCACTTTCAGATCCCCACCCATTATGCTCTGAACACTTCCTTCATCATTTGGCTTACTTTTAGGCTAAACACAATACTGAGAGCTAAAAGTTCTATATTATATTTATAATAAATCGTTATCCTGTAATAGTTATCTGTTTCAAAAATTAACGATTTGCTTTCTATGCTAGATTGTATATGACAACACGACTTGACCATGATCTGTACAGAATCTCATTAAATTGACTGAAAACCAGCTTCAAAACAATAAGTTCATTGTGAGATTGTTATAAGTCACCTCTACAGTGATAACACATTGTTAATTCTACAAATACATTCTAAACCCATTTTTCATTATTCATCTTCTTGTTGTTTATCTCAATATACTACTTATTATTTTTATGCAGTAACTTACAGTTCTCTCTATCATATTGGCACATGTAACTTGTAAGGCTTTTGTTGGGATGGCTTCTAGAAACCTCAACGAAGCCTCCGAAACCCTTGAAAGAGCTGGAGACATTCCATCCAATCATTGATCGACAGAACCTTCCAGAATCTCAACGTGGCGCCTTTTGATTAGGTAATAGTTGAAACCTCTTAGTTCGGATTGGATGGATTATAATACTAATTATGTTGTTTCAAAAAACTAAATATACGATTGTTATGTACATAATTGACTCTCCATTTTACTGGAATAAAGTTTCCTGTCTTCTTGTCTTCTGAATTTGCGACTAGGAGGGTTCAAGGCGTTCGAGTGCTAAAGTTGTTTTCGGCTGGTCAAGATATCACGTACGAGATATAATACTGGCGACGGGGTAAACTTATCAAAATGTCATTTACCTTCGGACAAGCTGAAGCTTTGCTGGAACGCAAGGAAAAACGCCATAAACACTTCTAGATGCGTGTACTAGAAATCTTAACCTAGCAAATAAATCTTACTTGAAAGGGGCCATCAGAAAGCTCATGCACATTTCACGCCGATCCCATCATTAATTCTATCAATGAATTTCATTTCGATGGTTTGGCTGGTAGTGCATTTCATTGCTGGTTTAAGAAATACAAAGATTTGCTCGAGGGTGATTTGGAAAAAATTGATGACGCAGTTCCTATCATAGTCCCCCAGGTAACAGTAACATTGCCGGAGCCTAATGCCATTGAATCGTCATGTTCGACACAATTATCTCTGCCCCTGTTGCCTAACGACGCCGATCTAAAGCAACAGAGTGATGCACGAGATATAACAGCTTTATTACGCAATGTACACTATTAATAAGCATTTACATGTACTCATAATATTTTATGCTGTCGTATTGAGATTATTTACTTTTCAGCTCTTAATAGTTTTAACTATTAGTGTATACTTGTTGCTAAGTATGAACGAATAGAATGTTTCTTTTCGGAGTATATTTTATAGTACGCACAAAACTGGGGTGGGGGAGGTAGTATGTGTCAAAGCAAACAAGATGCAACATTAGATAAAGTATCTCAACTATTCGCTGAGAACCAGATAACAAATATATACAAGCATAATGACACCAATTACACAACAATCTTATACAACAGATATAAAGTAAGTAACCATGTATGAAAAAATGTGAAATATGTAATTACTATTCTCTATCTACTCATCTGTAATATGTCAACTGTTACAGTTCCCATAAATCGAATGTATCAGTATTGCTTGAGTGACTATTTGGTTACATCAATTTACATTTCTTATATGTTCATTATAAATTACCTTCGCTTTCATCTTTTATTATACGTTCTTAATTATTTCTTTATACAATCATAACAAGGATCTTTCACAGTTGACTAAGTAATAAAGTACTTGTAATGATATAGGCACTTAATAGTGTATGATTTGCAGTATTGATTCTTTTGAATAATCGAAAAGATATGCAATGCGAGTGAATGCTTTTAATGATGTTCTGTTGGCTCTGATAGATAGCTTAATTGATAGACTTTGATTGTCATCTTTGACAGTATAACTAGAAGTAAGCTATTTAGTTATTTCATAAGTGTTATATCAATTAATCATTTTTACATTTGGGTATTTTGTTATAACTGGCTAACAAACAGAGGTATTTGTGTGTGTATGTGGTGGTGGTGGTGGGAGAAAATTACTGCCCATTGTTCTCATTTTTTTCAATTTTACTCAGTCGATTGGTTTTTTGTGATTTGTTTTTCATCTTCATCCGTCTACCAGTCGAGATGTCAAAACAATTGTGTTTACCAACACCTAACACTAGACTTTAAGGTGATAGTTATTGGTTTTACGTCAATAAACGTTATTGGCTGAGTGTCAGATGTATGGATTAATTAGTTGACTCTTAAACACTTTTTTTATTATATTTAGATCAATTCATTTTATTCACCACTAAGTGATTTCAAAGGGGTGTCAATCAAAACCAAAGAGTACTACCTAACTGTCTCATCTTGATTGACATCGCACACTAGCGACACTACACATTGGAAAATACCAACCATCAGCGCTACCAGGATGGGTCCATCAGTGGGACTGCCACTTCAATTGAATAGTGATATAAAGCCACAATCATTTAACGCCATTCATAATCGATATGTCTAAACTCCATCAGTTTCGACTGTTCACTACAGATTCAGAAATATCTTACACTTACATTTAATCTCCTAATTGGATTAAACCAAGTAAACATTTTTGTGAGTTTAAGTGATATATTTGTTTACTCCGATTTTTAAAATCCATTCTGATTGGTTGAATTAATTATTATTACAGAAACTTTAAGTACCATTTTAACTCATCTTTAGATTAAAGTCTTGCCGGTAGCGTCTTAATTAAGGAATTGTGTGACGAGGTACTCAATCGATCTTAGGGAAAACCTATTCAATAATCAATTGTGCATAATTATTGAAAATTTAATGTTAAATTCAATCAGATACAAATTAAAGTAGTACATTATTCATCATTTCTTTAAATATACCCATTCATTAACAAGTAATAATTATTTTCATACTGAACGTGTATTCAGAAATACTTCTGCAGATTATATATGTTATAAAGAAATTGGCAGATTGAAAGACTCATGAAGAACGAATAACTTTCAAAACTATCTTTCCGTAATGACTACTTCTATTATTTTGGTTTAATTCATTTTAAACAAGCATTCCTACAGTTGAAAAGCATATGGGACTCAAAACAAATATCAACTAACCTCAAAGTCAGACTCTTCAATTCGAACGTGAAGACAGTTCTGCTGTATGGAGCTGAAACTTGGAGAATTACTGCAAACATCATCACACGGATACAGGTATTTATAAACAACTGCCTACGAAAGATACAGAATGTCCGTTGGCCGGAAACCATCAGCAACAGCTTACTATGGGAGAGGACAATCCAACTTCCAGCCGAAGAGGAAATTAGAAAAAGAAGTTGGAAATAGATAGGACATACATTTTGGAAATCATCAGACTACATCACGAGACAAGCATTAACATAGAATCCTGTTGGGAAACGGAAAAGAGAAAGGTCAAAGAACACGCTGCGTCGAGAATTGGAAGCAGACATTAAAAGAATAAACATCAACTAGAAACAATTGGAAAGGATTGTTCAGGACAGAGTTGAATGGAGAATCCTGGTGAGCGGCCTATGCTCCTCAGCGAGGAGTAACGCGCATAAGTAAGTAAGTAAGTCATGTCAAACATTTCATTTCTAAGCTTCACCCTGATTTTTCATTAGACTCATTAACTGTTATCACATGATATTTCGTTAATAAACTTCAACGAAATTGTTATGACACGATGAAAGGAAGGAGGAGGGGATGATTTGATTGGTGGACGCGAACACCAATAAGATGCGTGCCTAGTTAAGAATGTACGACTGACCTAAGCCCATTCACCCCCCTAGGCCGACAATAGGACAACCAGAATTGAGAACAGGAAGACTGAGAGAGCGAGAGCCAAGATCCGGAGAACCGGACCAAGGTCGTATTATATTTTAATCATGCATTTATATATACATAAAATCAGACCACACTGTGAACCAATCAAGAATCTAACATTTGTACAGAACAAAAGAAGTAGTGGTAGTGAATGTTACAACTTGTGTACAATTAAGTAAGCGTAGTTCATAGTAAATAAACAATTCGCCAAGAGTAAATATACAAACGAGAGAACCGGACAAGGGGAACATAACAGTCATAGATATGAAATGTTTGAACTGTCCACAGTTATAATAATTGGGATGATGTTCAAAAGCACAGTTCTCGAAGATAGACAATCTTCGTTAGGTGCCCGGCATATCAGAAATAATTTGGCATTTATTCCCTAAAGTTTACTAACTTTATTGTTCTACTTTTGTATTAATGTTATTTATCCAATTGGTCAACTATGTCGTCAGGTTTTTGATATATACATGCGAATATAGGGTAACTGTGATGTGTATTCTTCCATGTAACTTCAGATAAGCGAAAAATCAATCGACCAATCTTATTATTCATGGTCACCGTAATAGTTTAGACAAGGTCGTATTAAGGAATCGCTCAACCGTTATTTGTATGGGTGAAAACTGACGTCATTATTAAAAATAGTTATCATCGGATAAAACCTTTTATCTTTCTGTTTCCTTTAGAAGTAGCTTTAAAGTAAACGCTTCAGAATGATACTACCAAAGTACCAATTGGAATGTATGAATAGAGGTGATTGTACAATGAATTATAATAAAGAGAGATATTTAAAAGTTTTTTGGTTACACTGTATTCTCTGGATTGGATGGTTTAATTTTGGAAATTTCATAGTCATTCTGAACGACTTCATCGGCGCTAACTTCTGAGAAAAGTAAGGTATTCACCAGAAGTGATTAGCAATTTACTCTGTCAATTATGAATGTGACTGATCGTTGTCAATAATTTCTCAGCCATTTCAAGCACATTCATTTTGATTCTGTTCCCTCTTCGCCTGGTTCACAGTACTGTAGTTGTTTATCAGGTTTCTAATTTAGTTGATAAATTGAATCATTTGAATATGGTCATTCATTGAGACTGACCTGAATGCCATGCTTCTTAAAATTTTCTGATTTTCTTTGTATTTTCTCTATCTACCAATTAGAAGTGTATTAATGATGAATCTAGACATAGGATGTAGTTGCTGAACAAAGTCCTCCAGATCTCATCTCCGTAGACGTATATATTTTCAACTGTTAATTACAATGATTCACTTGACATAAATGAATGTTCATCAAAACATAGACAGTCTCCATAAGTAGACTACCATTGATATACGGGAACTCAATCAATCATCAATTCATGCCTGTTACCCCATGTGGAGCATAGGCCACCTACAAGAATTCTCCAACCAACTCTGTCCCGGGCTTTCCTTTCCAGCTCTTCCCAAGTGTTGTTCATTCTCTTCATGTCTGTCTCCAATTCCCGACGCAATATGTTCTTGGGTCTTCCTCTTTTTCTTTGGCCTTTAGGATTCCAAGTTAGTGCTTGTCTTGTGACACAGTTTGATGGTTTCTCCAATGTTTGGTGAAAATGACATGTTTGGAAAACTAATTTGTGATAGATTTTCCGTAATTTATAAATAGATATGAACATCAATTAAGAAATTTCTTATTCTAGACTGACTAATCCTATCTTACAATCTATTCCATGATTACTGTATTTTTATATGTAGCATTACACTACTTACACAAACTAAGTAGTTCATGCTACAGATTGATCATATATGGAGCATTATCATCCTTTCGTCAATCAGAAAACATTTGCACATTTCCTTACTTACTACCTATAATTTACTTCTTCATTTGTAAGCACTGCTCTGTATTTGAATGAACAGAGTTTAATTCATGCTGTTAATTGCTGTAATGCACTACATTGTGATGTAAACTATGCTAATCGAAGGCGCTTTTAGGGTATTTGGTGACGAAACCTGAACCTACGTTTCGTTCTGTTTGGTATTCTCTATCAAGGTGTACTTGCAATCTTTGAGAAAGCGTCTCCTCATCTACGGATTCGAGTGTCAAACAGTACGAAACCTAGGTTTATGGTTTCCTGACTACTACCTCTAAATCACCTTCTATCACTACATAGTGCCATTAATATCGAGTCACTTTGACTTGTTGCCACATTAAAACTCTATTGATAGAACTCCATTAGTAGTATAAAGATACCAGTGAACATCGAATTGATCACTATACAGTGATCAACTAATGTATACTTCGTTAATATTAACTTATTCTAAGAATATACACTCATATGGACTATCTTTGATGAATGTTGACATATCATTTACCATTCATTTATTAATGTGAATCAATATTAAGCTTATTACTTAGAGTTAGTACCAAATATTGTTTTAAACAAAGATTATACTAAGAACTTTTAATGTTTAATAAGTATAGTGTATTCAACACGTTCAGTTAATTCACCTTCTTATTATTAACTGGAGAATATTGTAAGTTCCAGTGTAAGTTTTTATCCAACATATCAAGCTAAACTATATTGAATATGGTTATAATAGCTTTAAACAAGTCTAGAAGGTTTAATTGAATTCTTTAATGAAAAGTACATTCCAGTATGTGATAAATCTTGTCTTTTAATTTAAGCTAACTCTATCTATCTAAATACGTGTTTTTTCAAATACTATCAGTTAAAAACTTGTTAAATCGAAGAAGACAAGAATGAATTTAACGCCTCCTTCCCCCCCCTCCCCCGGTAACTCTCTCTTTCTCCTAAATAAGTGTAGAATGTGTACGAAAAATTATGTACATTTATAGTATTATGACAACTAGGAATCATATTTACCCATAATGAAAGCGAATAATTACGCCAAAATGTTGCTGAAATCACTCGTCAAATATGAAAGAAATACAAAAATCAAAGGATATAAAGCGAGATAACAATAATACTGTTATTATCCCATACTGTAAACAAAGTTATCAAAAGAAATACAAAGGATTCTAAATAAACGATTTGTTTACGTATCAGTGACGTCATTACTTACTTAATTACTTATTCCCGTTACCCTTCAGAGAGGAGCATAGGCCGCTAACCAGTATTCTCCATTCAACTCTGTCCTGAACAATCCTTTCCAATTGTTTCTAGTTGATGTTTATTCTTTTAATGTCTGCTTCCAATTCTCGACGCAGCGTGTTCTTTGACCTTTCTCTTTTCCGTTTCCCAACAGGATTCTATGTTAATGCTTGTCTCGTGATGTAGTCTGATGATTTCCAAAATGTATGTCCTATCTATTTCCAACTTCTTTTTCTAATTTCCTCTTCGGCTGGAAGTTGGATTGTCCTCTCCCATAGTAAGCTGTTGCTGATGGTTTCCGGCCAACGGACATTCTGTATCTTTCGTAGGCAGTTGTTTATAAATACCTGTATCCGTGTGATGATGTTTGCAGTAATTCTCCAAGTTTCAGCTCCATACAGCAGAACTGTCTTCACGTTCGAATTGAAGAGTCTGACTTTGAGGTTAGTTGATATTTGTTTTGAGTCCCATATGTTTTTCAACTGTAGGCAGACTGCCCTTGCTTTACCAATTCCTGCTTCTGATCCTCCTTGTTCATCGATGATGCTTCCCAGGTAAGTGAAATTATCCACTTCTTTCAGAGTTTCTCCATGAAGTTCAGTTGGGTTGGCGCTCCCTGTGTTATATATGAGGATCTTGCTCTTTCCCTAATGTATGTTTAAATGAAGTCATTAGTTATACAAATTTAGAATGATTGTAACAGTGTATATGTACGTACAATATCTAAACAGTTGGAGCTAAAGATAAAGGAGTCTAAACGATGTATGAAATATGTTCTTAAATCCTCGAGAGTGATCAAGAAACTTGAAAGCTGACCAGTAATAGCTTAGCATCTATTGAAAACAGGACATCTGGTCGACTTGGACAGAACTCGGATATGGATGAATCCAAATAATTATAACCGAAAGGATAGAATACCAGTACTAGTAGCATCAATTGTAATAAAAGGAATAGACACAGTGAAGGTAACTTTTGAAGGAAAAATATGGAATAATTTTAAAATTCAAGATGTAGGGGGTGGATGCACCTATATGACAACGACGATTAATGGTCCCAAACAAGGCTATCTTTGCCTACCGATATGGTTCACATCGAATATCAGACTGATTCTCGGCCTCTACCTGCTTTGTAGCTGTTAGGGATTCGAAATCCCTAGAAATACAATTGATCATTTTATCAAGTTGTATTGATTTTTTGTACGCATGATTTGTAAACTATCATCACTTGTATGTGAGCACATTTGACAACATTTAATTGTATTATTAAAAGTGTTGATAATTTTATTTGATGAATAATCATCATGATTATTTTGTATATATAAGCGAATGTGTAAAATATAATCTGATTTTGAATCGATTTTGAATCTGATTTTGAATCTGATCCCGATCTGTCTGGTTGGTCTTGTCTTATTCTTCTATCTCCGGCTTGGGACTGAGTGGGCTTAAGCCAGACGCGAATTATCAACTAGGCACACTTCAATAAGCGGCCGCACGCAGTACAGATCGCTTTTCTTCGCGTCATAACAGTAGCTTATATCAGTTTACACCATGCATTCAACTAGACAGTGTTTGGGCACACTCAATCATTGGATGAAGATCCACAACCTTAACTGATTTACCACGAATCCCTAATATCCTAAGTCTAACATACATATTTATTGCTCACTGGTTACAACAACTATGATCAGATACTTAGATTATTTCGTTAACTTTTCGAAGTCATATTTCACATATAAATAGTAAAACAAAATGAACTGTTGTGTAGCATACGTAGTTAATTAGTGGATGCACGTTCTCAAAAGTACAAACAAGCTTCCTGATTCCATGACAAGATTTCACCAGAAACCAACCTATCGGATGTGATGAGACTCTTGAATTAGGTGAAATGGTCAATTTATCATCTACTTCACTCTCTACAATTAGTTCGGTTAATTAACCATCTTATTTTAAGCGTTTCTCTTTTCTATTAACTAAACTTCGTTGTAATATCCATATCAATTGAGACAGCTTATGAATTATGAATTCTCTTAACTGAAAGCACTGTAACCGAATGTAATAATTCCTTTCACTAATTACATTCGCTACTCACGATACCACATTTGTTATACTTTAGACGAATTTAGACGAATTGTTGAGAGTTCCCCTGTTTGAATTCACGTAAACAAATATTGATTCTACACATGTGCGTTCAGAACATTCATGCATAACTATATCAAATCTAGACACTACCGACACTGACGTTCAGTAAGACAACCAACAATAAACCTGGGATCCATGGCAATGATATTTTACAGTCGTATATAGAATCAAACCTAAGAAAATTAGACTTTACAGCTTATGCTTAACTTTCAGACTACTGAGTCGGAATCTGAATTCGGTTGATCTACAATCGACAATATCTCCATTTTATCAATAACTCTAAATTTTCCAGTTATAACAGTTGATAGTGCAACAACATTTAGAAATTGATGTTCATCCCGTCTTGAACTTAATAGTTGTTCATTGGAATTTCAACAAATTACCCATTAGACTACTGATTAGTGACCACATAACTAACCGTGTTTTGTGTGCCTTAATATTATCATATGCAGTAATCAGTGTATTTTTACTTGTTCACACTGACTGAATCAGTAATCACTGTGAACTCATTAGTGATTATTTTCAAGAAGTAATTCCACAATCATGTTGGGTATGTGTTAATTTAATTCAACAACGTAGTATTTTGTTTGAATTAAGATGAATTGATGTTGACTTTATTCCCAACATTTGAAATATTCATCAATAGTACAGTAATCAGTGCATCGAGGTCTATTTCTGTTGATTTAAGAGTTAAGTACCGCGTATTAGAGCTCGAATTGCATTAAAAACTTCTATATTAAGTCTGTGGAGTTGTCAACAACTATCAACTACAAACATAACTTTGCACTGGTCTGCAATCATATACAGAAAATATCAATGTTGTATTGACAACAAACATCGTTTTGGTTCTAACTTGACAAGCGACATTAATGACTTTGTACACATCTGCCAATAAATTAACTTCGCGAATTCACTATAAATATTAGGTGGTCAACTAGAATTCCAATTATTCTTCAGTTCCTATTAAATTTTCATGGTTACTCTAAGTATACGAATGAGTAATACACGACATACCAAAATTGAAACAGAAGGCTCATCTTCAATGGACAGTATTATGAATAAAACAATTATAGAGACAAATAGGCAAGTCAGTGGTGAAAACGGTGGTGTTTGATATGAACACGCTGAATTCGAATCCAGGTGTAAACGTGATATGCCGGGTACCTAAAGAATATTGATTTTCTTCTGGAGCAATTTGTCTATAGACTATTTCAGTATTTTTGGTTATATTTAAGGTGAACAATATATTTCTATTATCGTCCAGTTCCCCCTGCCCTATCCTTCTATTTGACACACTAACTGTTAGTGCATCATATCTTATTGATGAATTATGGTTAATCAATTGTATACACGTAATACAGTTCACATTCACTATTGCTCCTATTTTGTATTAATGTTAGTTTCCTAATTGGTTAACGGTGTGATTGGTTTTGTATATTTACAAAAGAATGTTTGGAAATATAAAAGATTCTGATTCTGTTTGGTTGGTCTATCGTCTTGTTCTATCTTCGGCTTTGGATCGAGTGGGCATAGGACAGACGTGCATTTATCGACTAGGTACACCCAATTGGCGTTTTGCTCAACCGATCAATTTTCTTTGCGTCATAACAAAACGTTAACATAGGCACAGTTATATACAGTTGACCAGTCGCAAATAGAACAATACGCACATTCTAGATCCTACTTACCAGCCAGCCACAAATTAACACTAACAGAGTGCTTCAAAGCACAGTCAACAAAAGATTATCTGCTTCAAGCAACTATATAAGGTATAATTTACAAGCAGCTTACAACAAATTAAATAACGAAACCGATCTATGTCAAATCAGTGAAGGTAATCAAAAAATGTTGAGCTAGTTATCGACAACCAAAATATAGAAGTTGCTATGAATGATCAGTGCATAAAGTACACTTCCTAAAATGGCTAACACTTCAATGACCAATTGAATTACACATAGTAAATAAGATAAAATATACATAATATGAAGGAAGGAATGGATTCGAACAAGAACAAAAGTAACAGTTTTTATTAACTATTCGGTGAGGATTAATGACACACTACATAAGTTTGCGATTGTTTTGTATTTATGCATCATCTACATAGAAACTTGAAACTATTGATTTATATAGTGTCATGTAGTTGTAATCCGGATACACTGAATAGTTCAGTAATAACTAAAGAATAAGTTCCAATCCCGTGGTTTATGATAGACCCATCATTAAACGTAACAGTAAATACTTAGAAGTTATGTTCACAGTAGAATTATTGAAAACTTACACTAATAGAATAATTCACTTTATTATTCATAGGATCAGTATGATCTTATTCTATGCTTCTTGTTTACGTCTCCGATTTCTTACTTGCGTTATGTAACGGTACTAGAATCACCTTCCCTTTTGTAAACACGATACCTATTAATAAAACATTACTGCATCATGTGTGATATAGACCATCCCAAGATGTTCAAAACTCTGTAGCTTTGTTACTTTCAATACAAACTTATATACCTATACACAACACCTTATAGACAATTACATGTTTCCAGAAATGATATTGATAATAACTCTTTGACTAACCTGCTGTCGCCTATAAAATATACTTCTCATTCTGAAGAACTCTGGAATAAAGGTTCAGTGAAAATAATTTATGAATTACACTCTTACAAATAATCAACTTTTATTATTTTAACAGTTGGATTATGTCTGGTATTCTACGTAAAAAATCGGATATTTTTTTATTGTTGATTGGTTAGTAATAAAAGCTAACTCTGATGAACTAAGGAGAACCTGTAGTCTAAAAGTAACACATTAATAGTGAGACTTACAAATTTAAAGTTCAACTAGAATGTATTTGGATCTTTCGGCTGATTTGTCATGGACTGAAGTTGATTAGTTTCTGTTGGCATATGTGCACTATATCGAGGCAATTCGCCTATAATGCACAAATGGCAACAGAGATTGATCAACTTCAGTCCATAACAAATCAATGAGAAGATCCAAATACATTCTAATTATATACACATGCTAGATGCACAATTGTGACTGTCTGGACTCGGTAGACTAGTAGTGAACGTGGTGGCATTTGGCATGAAACAACTAAGTTCGAGTCCCATTATGAACATTAACACTAAGATAAAGGTACATGCATCTGACGAGTGCCAAATGGGACGGGACGCGTGTCCTGGATTCCGCTTACCAGCCGCAATCCAAATTAAAGTTCAACCACTGATGGCATAATAAATGAGTATTGCTGAAGAGACTAAGATAGCCTTAACACTAATTTGTGACAAGAACTATCTGAAGAATAGAGTTACTTTCAAAATAGCTTACGGGTTAAAACATTTCTGCTTTCGGCCACCTGTTCGAATTTAGCTTCTTCTAATTCTATTAGTGCAATCAAATTGTATTATTAGTTCTGATATCTAAGATGTATCTTGAAGCCAAGTAAACAAGACTGTACTGTGGAGCTTTTAAAAAAATAATGACGATTGTTCAATAGACATTGTGCACATACATTTACAAAATAAGTTCAATCTTTCAATTCAATTTTGTTTTAAATCATTCTAAATCAGAGTGTAGTACAAAAACAAAACTATTACGAAATAACAATTTATATTTACAATTAATCAATAAGGTAAAGAAAAAAAAGAGAGAGAACAAGACAAAATGAAGAAACAACTTGATTAATTCATAAGTGAAATTGATTATAGGTGAAAACTTAGTTGTTATACACATTACCAATAAGATTTCCATATTAAGTTGTATTAATTAAGAATAAAACAGGATGTATACATACTACTTAAAAATACTTAAACTTCTGAGAATAATTATTACATTTTCAATGTTCATTAAGTATACCTTACAAAGTAGATTCGATCATTTTATATTGTTCCTTCAATGAATGAGTGAGTGATCAAATATACTAAAGTGTAATTTACAATAAAGATTTCATTTTATAACATAAAGTTTATTAGATTTGTTTGTAGAACTTTTCTTTGATCTAACATTTCGACCTAAGAGATACTGATGCATTTATGAAAAGTTCAATTGTAGGTGCTTGAAACGACTTTTGCAGTTGCCAGGGAAAGGATAAGTCAATTCGACCTGTGTAATAACTAAGACCTTATAGACTTGAAAAAGATGATTGGTTGGTATTATACCTGTATCATTTATTTCACGTTGTTCGTCTATCTCGTTTAACAGATTTGATGCACATGTGAAGGAAATTGATACTTTTCATAGTACAGGCATGAGTTTCAATGTAATCCTGATTTAAAGGAGCCTGATAGAATCTAGCGGGAGACCAACTTATGTGAGAACTGTAAGTTGAGTAGTTCCTAAGCCTTCCTCATTTTTTGATCCCGCACTATTCACTAGTGAGAGGACTGATCCCAGTGAATCCTTTTCGTGCTGCATTCTGTCGCCATGAGATCCATCCGGGTGCAGTTTGACCCCATTTGGGAGTTGGTGTTTATTTAATTGAAGCACCTCGAGGATAGGTGCTAGGTTCCGTTGTGAAAATGGGATGTCCGGAAGTATGAACACGCCCCCCTTCAAACTGCGGAGTGTGACCTGTCAGTAGGATGTCTTCCACTTCATCAGTGCTGACAAACGTGGCTCTGAGGAGTCGTGATTGATTAGCGTGAGTGGAGCCTTTGCCATGGGTGAGCTTCGTTAATGTCAACGATTCAATTTTCGAGACCTTGAGTTTGCGATCGGTTTCCCTCCCCCCCCCTCTCCATAGTAATCTATCATGTCTACCCTGAAAATTTAGAGGCAGATCTGGATAGTTCTTGAGGTTCATAATTATGAGCGTGTCACCTCGAAACAAACATGCACGGGGAAAATATACAGCTTGCAATCCTTTGGGAATCAGTATTATGTTTTATGTCGAAGAATTAGGTCGAATATTGGGGTTGAGTTGGGAAGTAGGGTTAAAATTGTTACATTGAAAGAGCAAAATAATCGTATGAGCGTTCAACCTTGATGTCTTCTCATTTGCAATCATGCCTTCTGTTATGCAACATGTAGTAGATTCAGGACATTCAGCCTCAAATTCATCTAAAACGTTTAGTCAAACATACCAAGAAGCCTACATCTGAAGTTTGAATTGTGCATACAAAAGTAATCTGTGAGATCGCTTTCTTCACCATAGCTTTAGTTTAAAATTCATTTTATGTGATTGATTTATTTGTACTTTCCCATTTCTTCATATCTCATTTCTATTTCTTATACTATTATTCGCATTCACGATTAGTATAATAACGATTATTATTATCATCTTGTTATTATAAAAACTATCTCTATTCAAATTTTCTCGATTTTCATTCACAAATCTTCATCCTATAATCACAATTAGTGTCTTCGCTCTACTGATTACATAATCTTCACACTTCATAACCTCCCCCTCCCTCCAACCTTGACGAACACCACTTGAGGTAATCAGTTCTGATGGCAATCCGCCATAAGCTTTTATGCGACATATGGTGTTCGAGTAGAGAGCTTGTATAAGGTTAATGTACTTCTCTGGTACACCTTTCAATGACAGACATCGCCATATAACCTTACGATCGATAGAGTCAAATGCCGCCTTAAGGTCAAGGAATACAACTATTGTTGGGCATCTAAAAGTGTGTCTATGTTCCAGAACCTGCCGAAGTGTGAATATTTGGTCTATACAGCCACGTCCAGGTCTGAAACCACCTTGATTCTCTCTAGTTTTGCTCTTCACGAGCTTTAGTTAGGCGTCGAAGTATGATTGAAGCTAATATTTTGGACACTATATTAGTTAAGCTGATTCCTCGGTAATTGTCACAGGAGGACTTCTGTCCTTTCTTATAGATTGGAACAATTAGTGTTTGAGACCAGTCAGGTGGGATTACGCCCAATTCCCAGATTCTAGCCAGGATCCCGGTTAATCTCGCTGCTAAAACTGGACCACCATCCCTAAATATCTCAGGGGTCAACCCATCGGGTCCTGCTGCTCTACCTCGCTTTAGGTTCCCTATAGCCTTCTCAACCTCACTAAGACTTGGGGGACCAGTATTAACTTGCCATTCAGATTGCTTGGGAATGGTGGGCAACTGGGATGACGCCGAGGGCCAATTGAACTGTTCCCTAAAGTGTTCTGCCCATCGGTCCAACCTTCTGGATTGACAGTGAATAGTGCTCCCATCTTTTTCGGCGATAGTTTCACTTACAGTTGGATTTTTGATGCCCGTTTCCTTCATAAGTCTGAACAGTTGCCTACTGTTACCTATTGCCACTGCCTTTTCCATCTTTTTACCTTTCGCCAACCACCACTGCTCACGATCATTCCGTAAGCTTTTAACCAGTTTGTGTTTAAGTTGCCTTCGCTCCTCATCTTACTCAGAACTAGACGGGATGTGTTGCCGAGCATCTATCAGTTCAGTAGATGCAGCTGAAATCCACTGAGTTTTCCTAACTTTTGCTTCAGTTTACTAGTAGATATTACCGCCGTTTCGACAGCTTTTTGGATATCATTCCAAGCTGACTCGGGGTGGGTATCGTTTATACAGTTCACTAATTGGTTTTTAAGTTGTTCCTGAAATATATTCTTGACTTTTTCATCATTAAGTTGAACTCGTATGGAGATTTTTGCCGTGAGTCGTTTACGTCCAGTGGGACGCAGACTAATACACGCCCCTACTAAAGCGTGGTCTGAGTCTAAACATGTGCTCCAAAATGAACGGCAGTCTTCTATCGAGCCTCTTCAACGGTGGCTGATAGCAATGTGGTCTATTTGAGTCCAACATTGAGTTGACTGTGGGGGCCGCCATGGTAACTTATGTCTTTCTTTATATTTAAAGTTAGTGCTTGCGAGAAATAGACGATTATCTGAGCACAGTTGTAATAAACGGTCGCCATTATCTGTTCGTTTGGCCTCGACACCATAGGGTCCACCTAGGTGCCTTTCGGTTTCGTCTAATCTACCTACTTGGGCATTAAAGTCACCAGCTATAATCACTACGTCAGTACGCTTAGCTTTTCGAAGGAGGTCTGAAAGCTTTCTGTAAAATTCATCTTTTACTTCATCAGAGCTGCAATCAGTGGGAGCGCAGGCAGAGACAACAAAGAGGCAGCAGCGTGTGTCTCTATCTTTCCGAGTTCTTACTATCCCGTTTAGACGGATAGCGCATAAGCGACTGTCTATGGGAATCCCGTCAAGGAGAGCCCGTTCAGCTTTTGAACTTAGTGCTATACCTACACCAGCAAGGCCACGAGTGGTAGCAGTGAGGTCTCTGGAAACACGAAGGGTGAACCGGACCGGTTCTTTATCTTCACAAGGTGAGGTCAAGCGAATGATTGTACTTGGATCCTGTATACGCGTTTCGGAGACGCAGCAGACATCGATGGAACGAGAATCTAGGGTCATAGCTAGAGAGGCCTGTTGTCCTATTTGGCCTAAGGTTCGAATATTAAAAGCTCCGATATGTGGTTTAGTGCGAGGTTTCAGGAGACCAGGAATAACGTTTCATGAACTCAAACCATTAGCATTAGAGGCGTGAGGTGATAAAGTTAGGCTAGATGGGTTAATCGTGGGAATAAGGGAGTTATTGAGAGTTGAGGGTGGGATTTGACCCCGAGCAAAATGATCTCGTGTGCTGTTAGAGGTGTGAGGGCGGTTTTCACTTCCTGGCTGCCCACATCATGGAAGGATATTACTCCCTGAGGTACCTGAAAAGGAAACTGGATTAGTATTGGTCATAGTGACCTGAAAGCGCGATTGCAGAACCCAAGGGGCAACTGCTTGAGGCCGATCACGCACGACCTTGTTATGGGATGTTTTCGAAGTGTTAGCTCCGTTCATTAAAAGGCCTTACTGTCGGAGACGGAAATCCGTGGAGTATGGTGAGGTGTGACATTTTAAGGGTCGACCTTTTCTAACCCCTTCCTTCCTTTGTGAGAAGGCAGCATCGCTGCAGATGCTGGTTATCCGAGGGAAACACCTTACTGCTGTCACACCCCGCTGCAGCCAGCAGTACGACTTCGCCCTCAGATCTTAGGTTGCCGCCTTTAGTCTTATCGCTCTCCAACAGACCTGCTTGGCATGGTAGGACCTAGAGGAACATGTGTTCCAGACAATATAGCTCGGTTGGGTCATCACGATAGGCAAGCCCGACCACCACGTCAAGGTAGCAGCTACGGTCGGGCCAGGCGATCAATGGTTGTCTGATTCAGATCAATTCGTGATATCAAAATATTAGAAATTGTTAATTCAACAAATGAATAAGACAATAATATCAATAGATAAAACTAACAGTATAATAGTATATTACCTGTATACCTGTACTGTATGAAATGAAAAAATATGATCTTTTCATAAATTATGCATATATTTATACATAATTTAATAACAGCTGTACATGAATGAATTAACTGTATGTAAATGTAAACAATGAAATCATCTTATTAAATGAATAAATATAAACAGATATTATGAAAGTATCAATATCATACACATATATATATATGTATAGAACAGGTTACTACGTGATAAAAGTTCAAAGTTGAATGGTTCAAGATATTCAAAAGTTCAATGTTTATCAATATTCGTCAATTAAAACAAAGCAATAGAAAATATAATGAAGGGAGGATTAAAATGAATGTATACTAAAATAGATGATAATTTTTCTGTAAAGAAGAAACTATCAATATAATACAAATAGTAGTAATAAAATAAGAATGATGTAACAAGCCAATTATAATGCATTTATTCATTGTTTATTATGTATATTTTTGATGCTGTTATTGTTTGATTTATCACAAGGGTTACATCATCAATTAATACGAAAGTAGTACTGGTACTAGTAACAGTAGTGAGTGAATAAAAGTACCACAGAGATTCTATTACATATTTTATACAAGCATAATAATATCGGAGGTGACAATAGTTGTAATTATCAATAGGAAGATAAGAAAACAGATAGCTTTATTTTACTTCCGTTAACTTTTCTCACAGTTGATGCTACAATATCAATGTTATCATTTTTCTTGATCATTTATATTCTGTACTCCAGTTGATGATTGTCGACTTAATATATCCAATGTACTATTATCCATTAAATACACTGTATCATTATCATCATACCATATATTAGTGCTTTGATGACATAAACTTGCTAAGAAATCACGAATTATCACAAGTGTCAATAGAATACAATGTATCATGATGCCGATAGAGATAGCTCCAAGTAGAACAATTAATATACGTGGTATATCTGAGAAATCTTCATAACCATTTGATAATAGTGGATGCCCACCAATTAACACTGTTGGATTAGATGGTAATCGAATGGTTTTATCTAGATTACCAATGGTATATGCTAAGTAAATGCCTAATGTAACAATGGCTAAGTATACTAGATGAACAATAACAGGATACAATGTATGACATAAATATAACGGGATACTACTTAAAAACAAATCTAGCAATATTAAACAACCAGGTAGACTGTGTTTCAAAGTTTGTTCAAGGGCTATAATGAAGAAAGAGAAAAACAACAAAATATATAGCTAAGTAACTAGATAAAAATGATTTATTCATCAGAACAGAAATAATAGCTTATTCTGGCTTCACTTATAGATGTGAAATGTAACCACTTAAATTGGAAGACATTTGTCTGGACAACCCATCAGACATGTTACGTCAAGGTTTCAAAAGGAGGTGTGAAAGACCTATCCAGGATTGCAACCTAATGACGACAGGCTTGTGAAGTTAGACAATGTTATTGTTTAACATATAAAATCAAACCTTCAGACTAAAACAACATTTAAAGATTACTGGGTGTTTGATCATCAATGTCTTCAAGACATTAATAGGATATGTTGCGAACGTTGAGTGAAGCACCTCCTACCTTGATGTGCGACGTTGCTTATAGTGGGCGTAGGCTCAGAAATGAACAAGTAGCAACGAAAACTAATCAATCAATAAAAGTAGCTATACAACACACATATTTCGATGCGAAACTGGTTCCATTGTATACAAGCCGATGTTCAATATATCAAACAAAATTGAATTGAGATGTTTTGTGAAGATTAGCATTAAGCTTAGTTGACTTGATTCGTCACAGACTTTTGTTGGTAGGGTACCAGTGGAAACCAAGGAGCACTAGACAGATGTTTCGTCCTAGTATGGGACTCTTCGGCGCTACGCATTTTCGATACAGCTGGAAGACTCGAACCAAGAGGTCTCAAGTTAGAGAACGCCCAACCACTGGGGTGTCGATTACTAAGATTTTTACTTCCATCATTTTGTGATATAACTCGATGGTCAGTCGAAACTTGTCAGGAGTAAGATAGTTATCATCTATGACAAAGGGTGACCATCAAGTTACATTACAAGTCAATGGAAGTGGAAATTCTACGATTGGATGACGACTCAGTGGTGCAGAAGGTATGGCGTTTACCGACCTGGAAGCTCTTGGTTCGACTCTCCTGGTGAAATCGAGGTTGAACACTACTGAAGAGTCCCATGCTAGGTAGAAACTGTTGTCCAGTGCTAACAGATTTTCAGTGGCACACTACTAACATTAATTTGTGACAATTCAAGTCAACTAAATACCAAACAAAAGTTGACAAATACTCATCGTATATCAACCTGTAATTGTATACACCAATTAATATGTACTTGTAAAACTAAATAAATTGGAAAAACAGAAAGATGGAAGTCTAAACGTTTTATTGAGCACGTTTCAAAGAATCTGTCTTAGAAGATAAAACCAATTCAATTGCACGAAATCTGCTAAACATTGGACGAGAAATGAGTGTGGTCAATGCTTATGAAATAATTAATAAACCAAGCAGTTCCACAATCATCCATATTATAAACTTTAACCTGATTATTTTAGTAAACTACACCCATATTATGTAACCGAATTATTATTGTTTTAGTAGCTTATCATTTCTATCTATTCCTTCATCTATCTAGATTAACAAATCATCCACGATATGATGTAATGGAGCCGATTCGAATAGGTTAGAGAACTATTTTTACATTCATTTACAAATACTGCATTTAAAAACACTTATTTGATTGCCATTATAATTGTAACTATTTCTTTGGTGAGTGTATATCTCAATTACAATATCATTTACATGACATACTGATAAAAATTAATTGTTTATGTGTAGTTTTTATGTTGCTTATAACTGACTGATTTACTTGTTAGTGCCCTCTTATAGGAAGTAGCACAATGAAAATTCACTCTGGGTGGAAAGTATCAAGTCACATTTTGTTGTGTTGATATTGCTATTACTAGTTAAGCTACCCACCTATTACAGTGAATGATGTTCGTGAGAAAATGTAAACTGTTTATCTAAAAGTTAAACTGGTGCTTCAATGTTTTATGTACAATCATTATTTAGGTCGTGGATTAGCACTGCTGAAGAAATAAATGTTCTGTTTTCCCTGGTTTACAGTAATTATCTAAGTAAATAAGATAAATCCATAATACAAAACTTCATATTCAACAATCACCACGACATCTACCAAAAAAAACATTAAACGACGTAAGTCAGTAGTAGTTTATTTGTTAGATGAGCTACTATAGTTTATATATCTGTATAGCTACTGTTCGGCATCATGTTGAACATTCAAATTAAAATCTGAAATAGATGAACTTAACTTTTTTCTCGTTCTATCAAATCCATGCAATGAGTAAATATAACATTTGAAATACTTCAACTATGAACTAACCAGCTTATCGAAGCATTTAATAGTTATTTCACTGTTATGCTATCATGTGTTATTATTGTCGTGAAGTAGATTATTTCTTTAAAATAACGAAATAGTTGTTGCTCTCAAATCGACAAGAAATGAATGATGTCAATTGGATTTGTTTCAAATACTGCTGAAAGTTGTCCTATTTCGGTTGATCCCTGTTATGTCGGACCACTAAAGAAGGGTGAAAAGCTTCCAGAATTGTGTTTTAGAGGACTAATTCATTTATTCTGATCGTGAGTAATGTAAACATTACATTTCTATTATTGTTACATTCCTCTTACCCTGTTCTCCCATTTAGTATATTTCCTGTTATTATATCGTCTCTTACTATGACTACAGTTAATTAGTCGTGTACAAGTTACCCCCCCCCACCATTCGCTGCCACAATCTCTTCTGTTTCGTATTAATGTAAAATCCCTAATTGGTTTGCTGTGTGGTCTGAATTCGTGTATACATAAGGGCATGACTGAAACACAATACGATTGAATTAGGTTGGATTGGACTGTGTCTGTTTGGTTCATTAATCTTTGTTTTCTCTAGTCCGGCTTGGGGGGGGGACTGGTAGTCACGGGGCAGACGTGTCCGTATACTGATTGGCAATTATCAAGGGCACTGTGTATTCTTTTCAATACATAACAATTTCCCTCACGCATACACATTAAACTCCAAAAAAACATTTCACAAAGTTATCACAACTGTTACATGAGTAAACAATAGTTAAGACGATATAGAAACATCTTTTAATAATCAAAACATTTTCAATATTCCACTAGGTATGCTGTACGTACCAGTTTGTTAGTTTTTTTTATCCATCAATCCTGGATAATTTCTTTAGAGATTTTATTTCAAGCCATGATTTTTACTTATTTAGTAATTATCCATCTCATATGTTAGACTGTGCTACATATCATAAAAGTTAGTTGAGGGAAGACTCACAACGCTTAAAGTGAAATACACAGTAAAAAAAATTACATTCTAATTTGTAGAATTCACCTAATCAATAAGCAGAAAAGTGACCAAGGTTGTTGAGTGTACAATACACTTATAGAACATCGAAAAAATTGATGGACAATATCAACTCAAAAACTTATTATTAGAACATCTCAAATTAAGTGGTTATATGGAGATTGGTTTTTCTCTTGTTTGTAATCATTACAGAGTAATCTCAATTGGGTAACAGTGAAAACCAGGAAATATTAAAGAGCTATTTAGTTATCAATAATGCGCACACACGACACCACCACAGATCAAATCAAGGACCTTCAGGTGTAGTGGGTAATGCCTAACCATCAGCTCTACTACGCTGCTTCATCCACTAGTAACCTACTGTAAAAACTCCTAAAAATTCTAATGAGTGAATACTAGTAGAGTTTAGATAAACCAAGGATCACTTACCGCATCACATTATAGTAGGATTATATCAAAACTGACTAAATTAAGTCTTACAACTGGATGAAAGCCCAATGGTGTTGATGATAATATATCTACCACAAGACCCGAAGGTCTTGGATCAATCCGTGGTAGTGTTGTATGTGGGCACTACTGAAAAGGCCCACACTAAGATAAAATAATTGTTTAGTGCTCACTGGTTTTCAACGATGCTCAAATGAGATCAATTGGTGACGGACACAAAAAAAAACAGGATAAAGTAATTTTATACGAGACAGTAAGAAGTAGAATACATTAGACATAAAGAGAAATGAAATGTCACGTTTATTTTGTTTGTTTAGTATTCAATTTAAAAAAATCAATGTGGCTACTAATGTGAAAAGTAAACACATAAGACTTGTTTAAACTCACTCGTTTTTTAACAGTTTTAACGCTGTCAACTAGCAAAACAAAACGATCAATTGATGTTGTCATAGTAACGATACTGAATAATCTATATATTGTTATTAAACAGTATGTGTTGCACTGAATTAGGATTCGTGAAATACAAACCTTGCAAAAGCAGGCTTCCTTTAGACCTACAGTTTCTGGAATACAGATATACTCAATTATATTCGACAACAGTATTAATTCTGGACATGAAAGCAGAATCCAAATCCATGGACAGAGATTCTGTGGTAGTATCTGACATTGCATTAGCTGAAGCACATGAACTTTGTGAATGAGTCAGTGCTTATGGCGAACTGTCATTTGAACTTGCAGCTTAAGTGTCCTTCAAGGTCGCCCACTAGCACCATTTCTACATAATTTCATTATAGACTTATTGCTATAAGTGGGACTTTCCACGCCTAACAAGATGATCTTTAATCATAAAACTTACTCATCGACTCAGAATCTGTCAAGTTTTTTACGTTTCTCCCTCTAAATGAGAAGTAGTTAATTCAGGAATGGCAAGCATGAATGCCCGAATCAAATGTAAAGAAGATTGGTAGTTAAATCTTTTGATTACCCTACATATCTTGGAAGTAACATCAGCCCTGATAAGTTAATGACTGACGAATTCGTATCATGGAATAAGAAAGCTCGTTTGGTGTTAACCAACCTACGCCATAGCGTTGGTAAGACACAAGTATACCAAACAGAGGACGAGTTTACAGCGCAGCAGTCTGCTGTTTCACTATACATATGTGAAACGTTGTCTTCAAAACAAGAGGATATTTGTAGGTTTGTAGTATTTCATCGTAGATGACTTTGAAGCATTGCTGATATTTGTTGGAACCACTGAATAAGTAATGACGAAGTTAGACTTAGGGTGTTAGGAAAAGATAGTAAACCAGTTAACAAAACTGTGCATCTTCACTGAATGAGGTGGTTGGCATATGCAATACGCATGCCCAACCACGATGTTTACAGCTCTAGAAGCGACAACCACCTACATACCTCCAACAAAATTGACTAATGTGTCAACATGAATAAATGAACTAGTGTTTCTCAATATTGTCTGGTTTTGTGAGACAGAAGTACTGCAAATAAGATTACATGCCAAACATATAAAAATCATCATGTGTCACCTGAGATATGCTTAGGCAGAAACTCTCTAGCCAACATGTCATAAACGCACATTTGTGTGATAATCAAGACTTTGTGAATAAACCATAAAATAAATTGGATTACTTATTCATTTCGCTACAGCTTCATGATCTGTTTCACTTAGTTATAGTCAATGCAGACTCTGACATACCTGTGTGCGTGGCAGATACTGACTATTGAATGATTACAAATTGAAAATACGACAGACAGAAATACAGGGAATTCTTTACTGCAATCAAATTCATAGTATTAAACAAAGCCACCATTAGCATCGTTATCTGCATTCATTACAGACTGATGTTAGTTTGATACCCTGAAAACTCGAATATACTGAAGAGCTATCGAATACTAGTAGGGGTTCTTCAGGTCTAACGAAGGACACAAGCATTTCACTAGACTTGGGTTTAATCATAGGATTCCCGCTTCAATCAATTTGTGGTATAGCGGGAAAACTATTTTACTACGGGTTTGTCTGGACTCCAGCAGTCACAACTCCTCTGAAATTCATGGTTTATTCAAATTCATAAACGAGGCATATTATATAAAATTCAAAAGCCGTAACTAATAGAGTCCATACAAACCTAGAGTGAAACAGTCTTCCCCTGTAGCATTAAATCACCCCCCCCACACACACACACACACACATACATACAGAATCACCTCAACACTAGTTAAACCACTGCATGATTATTATTTTTATATAAACAATTGTATGTTGTAAACAATCCTAAATTCACATACAGTAATCTTTCATATCGTTATGACGTAGTTGCTTCGAACTTAACCATTTACATTGTGATCATATTTTCATTTTAGACTCATAATTGTAGAACTCAAAGAGAATTCATCGAAAAGAATATTGTCCGTTCAAACATTCTAGAATTCCTATCTTGTAAACAACCTCTGATTGTAGTATGAAACTTTATACTAACATATACACATTAATGTTAATTAGACAGTAGATAAGACTTACTATCTCTGTTAAATGACTAACGGAAGTAAGTTACTGGGTAAACAAATAAGACTAGTGTATAAAATTACAGTATATTACAGGTGAAGCGTGAGTAGAGAAAAAATGAGATGCTTCAGTTTGTGCTGTTTGTCTGCTAACTATCTCAATGACGCTAGAGCCAGGAACCAAAAGTTGACTTAACAGTTCAAAACACAATACAACTTTATGTTGATTGAATACTTAGAAGTGACTAATGAGATATTTATCTAGTCCTCAGAGATGATCAAATTCTATTGATTAGGTTACAATGTGATCCTACAAAAAATAGAACCACAGACTGTGACAGCGAATGACGTACATTCAAATCCTACAGGCAGTATCAACCGACTAAGATTACAGATATACCTTCTATCGACGAGTGGTAACTAACGTGAAATCTAGAATCAATGAAGCTTCCCTTAGAATACCACTAATCATCTCACATACACGAAGTTTAGTCATACAGATTACTAGATCACATTAAAATTCGATCAACAGAATTCGAAAAACGTCACGAAGGACTAGCCGAATATAAATTAATCACTACTCGGTGAATAATTAATACACATTTTAAATCACTACTATCGAATATTCTTGAATAGGATGATTTCTTTCAAACATATACATACAAATAATAACTCATTAAAACCATATCAATTCTATAAAACAGTTCAATAGTTGATTGTTTAGAAGTAATTGACTAATCAATCGTTTGGAAATCAGAAGTGATTGATTTATGTGTAGTACAAGCTACTTTTAGACTTAATCTAATATTTTTTTGCTAAAGTTCTACTCACAAAATTGAATGTAGTATTGTCCTACAAATTAGCGACTACTTGCAAGTTCATGTGACAGGGCTATGGAGTGGGTGGAGGTAGAAGTTAGCGATATAAACATGCTACTTCGAATTGTCGTAGATGTGATAAAGTTCAGACTTGGATTCTAATTGATTAGACTTAAAGTTCTCACTTTATATAAGCAACCGGTACTGAATAACGTAAGAGTAGAACGGAAAAGTAGGTGGGGTCAAATTGAAATGTAACATCAGTTCATAAAACCACCCACCCATGATCTGAAACAAGTTAGGAGGTCTAGACCACAGAGTTATAGTCGACACAATACTCATCCTGACTGATTGATGCTAATATAACATAACTCAGAACCCATCGTAACGAAACAGGTGCATTCACTTTTTATCTTCCTTTAGATCCTGAGCTTAAATCTATTATGGATATTTTCCCTGAAAATTCATCCTTTATTTTCGAATTATAATCTCTATCTAATTTTTTTTACCATAACTGGTGTTACTAATACTTCTAGAATTTTAGAATTCAGTTTAGTATGTTGATATGGTATACAAACTTACACTTATTCGCATATGTTCAAGGCTCGACATTACTTATGACTGGCTGACTGAAATATACAATATAGTTATTATTACTGATGAGAACATCGAATACATGTGGTCGATTGTACTTTTTTATAACAAACTCTTTGTTCAAATGATTACTAGTGATTTATTATTATTATTTCTACTACAAAAGTCTTTTTAATTATCATTGCTTCGACAGTTATTCCAACTTCATTGAAATCCATCGTTTTTGTATCTTGTCGTGCGAATGTGATATTGCAACTTGACCAAAATACATTTGTGCCGCGCTTAAGATTGATTAGATTTAACTGACTAACAGTGACCGTTGGAGTTCAACCACATCGGGTTTGAGACAAATATTATCAATAACAATAACAGTTAGACAATATCGCGAATGTAATAAAGCCATAACTGCAAATAATTGAATTTCAACTCAGTGATCTGAAGGTTAAATGCTAAAAGTCTTGCACTGCCAAAGAGCTATGTACTAGGATGAAATTGCTGCTCTGTGGTTTTAGGTTGCTATTAGTTCTTAAACTGAGGTAAGAGAGTGCTTGCAAAAGCAAACAGTTATACGAGGAGAACAACGAAATGATTGATCAAATTTATACAACTGAGTAATAATATAATCATAGTATTAAAAATATCCATCATTCACAATATCACTATATCATCCTAATAATGGAAAACAGAATAATCAGTCAGTCAAACACAAAGAAGAACGTAGCATATATGCACGAGCTGTTTAAACTGCCACACTACTTCAGCAATGGAAGATGAAGACTAAACTAGTAGGGACAGAATAACATTTGTGGTCGTAAAAAAATTCGATATCGAGAATCGAGTCGTGAAAGGAACACTATAAAATAATTTTAAAGCTGATGATGTACTAGAAGAGAGAGAAAGAGTGAATGCAATGGTATCATCGCAAGAGATTCTGAATCCTGTTATCCAACGTTAACAACCACTGGATACGAGTATCTCGCAGATCCCAACTAAATAGTCTGCATCAAAATATGAGGCTCAGACCAACAACTAAATACACGACATTATCAATCTATATAATGTCTTTTCCGAAAACTCTGTACCTAATCCAAGCATTGCTCCCCTGATAGTCTAACAAACACGAACACTGTTTAGAAGACATCTATAAGCAAATACTACAAAATTATGAATGTTTTCTCCTTTAGGGGGGGCCATGTTCCAAATCTGTAAATGACAGTTAACTGCCGTGATCGTTGTCGATGCCTTGTCGCAGTGAACGGGTTTACTATTGTAGTGATCCAATTGAGCTATAGTGGCTGAAACGATCATTGCTTAAGGTTCTATCATACTAAAGCGGTCGGTCGGAGAGCTGCAAGATTAAAAACAGCAAACTTTGTTTCTGAGAGACTGTATACAAGTGTACATAAGTTAGAAAAGAGCTGATCTAAAAATGCCCACCTCACTTTACCCCACTAATTTCCGCCCCTCCCTCCCGGCACTAAGTTCTTCACAAGCACGGAGCTAACAGAATAAAACAAAGCGTGCGTCACCATCCTTCAGCAGCTGTCTCTTGGGTACTGTGGCCTCACTCTAGAGTGGTCCAAGCTACTTTTAGTCTAGCTTCTTTCAGGTACTTCAGGAAGAAACTTTCGAAGGTGCAGGCAATCTGAGAGTGATAACTACCCCCCCCCCCATGCCTTTAGCGGCTCACTTAATACAATATTGATAATCAATGTATAACACCGATTTAAAATTGATTTGTACTGATTGTCTTATGTTTTTTTTTACAGATAATAATCATCAAATACTAACAATATTAGACTATCGGTTTCCTTTAGTTAATATGTTGTTCAACTTTTTCGTGTCCTTATTCAAAGATAAACATGAATGTAAATTGATTACAACCTTGAGTCATTCATGCATAGAAGTTAATTCTATTGTTATAAAGTGAATAACCTAGTTATCGTATTCAATTGATCAATTATTAAATCAAATTGTTCTATTCTGTTTAAAAATTGTTTCTATGATGAATGTAAAGCAGGTAAATAGAATTATTCAAAAGTATTATTCTACAGTAGCAAATATGAAATACAAAAATCTTTAACTTCTTACACCTTTCACTTCCGCTTAAATGTTTAATCTAAATGAAAAAAACAACTTCTTACTAAGTTATTTAATAATATTATGCTCATAAAGAAGCTTGAATTTAGTTGAAGTTCTACTGAATACATTTCCTATGGTTATAACAACTGAAACAAATGTTTTCTGTTATAGTTAATTTATAAGAATTCTATTGACTACAACATTCAGTTAGTTGTAAACAACGTAGAATCTGTTAATGTAGAGATGATTTAGTAGCTAATCCACTCAACTATCAAACATTAGATCGTAGGCTCGAATCACCTTCCATCTATTACAATTCTAGCAGCACAGTAGTCAGTATCACTAGCCCATACATGTAAAGTGTGGCTCAAAGTTGAATACGTGAATCTGTATTTAATAAACGGGTCGCACCATCACAACGAGATAAAATTGACAAGATGAGTAGTAAGTAAATGTAGTATTAATCATAATGAAAAAGGCAAAACATTGAGGATACAGTTCGATAAGACAGTATGTAAACGTATGTATGGAGGAATACTAGAGCTCCAGGAAAAAATAAAGAGTACATGCATTTACATCGATTGTGTCATACCATGTAACATCTCTCCAGATGAAAATAGTCATAAACGCTTTACACAATAGGTATTGAAAGCGAATATATAAACAGTGTTATCAACATCCCAGACGTGATAACTAATAGATATGGTTCATTCAATATGACTTGAATAACTAGAGTAACACTAGAAAATATAAACTTACAAAAAGGCTAAAATGTCTTATAATTAAATCATATTGATAATGATGAATTCTCTGAGTCGTAAATCTCTGTAAACTCGAAGGTTTACAAACAGTTAAATAATCTCAAAATCTAAAGGTAGCTTCCATCTCAAATTCTTACTAATCAATGAACTACTGAAACTTATAATGGAGAACTAGGCAGTTGCTTCATTTTAGTACAAAACTTCTGAATATCGCTCATTCACAAAAACTGAACACCGAAAAACCTCAGGTCTCGAAGTGCAAGAACGACATCTTTTAATCAAATCCGATCATCTTAGTAATCATAACAATAGTGTGCTTACCGTTAACTAGTCTTAAAGAAAATTTTCTAAATCTTAGTTGAAAATTTCGATATATTCAGTTAAATAAGTCAGAATTGCCACATTGTTTTGGGATTGTACTACATCACATCCAAAGAAATACCCTATATGTATCATATTCTCCTCCAGGTCTGTAGGCTCACAGAAATTCTATCTAGAATTTCGAACTATCGCAAGTTCAAGCGTATCTTTTAAGCAAGGAGAGAACTTGGCCGTTAACAATTGTTTACGCTAAAGTGATTGCGAGATGTAAGCTAACTTCAAATTGGAAATCATCTCTATAAACCCTCCTAACTTATGAAACAATCAACCATAGTGAAATCAAAAGAGGAAATCGCAATTTATGAGTACCTAACTACGCAAATCAAAATACCAAACCAACGTAAATACTGGTCAACCGAAGGCATTGGTTAGGAAACATATTAAGGTGTTGCTGTTCCAGTATCTGATACCAAAACACTAATAAATGTTTCTTACATCTTTATTTTTATGAAAGGTGTAAGCAGTGTTTTGACTACAGACATGGTGACAGAAAAAATGCATGCTTTTTAATCCACGACGTCAATAAAGCATTTTACTCATTTTTTCAGTCTTCGTTTAACAAAGTGAGTGGCAAAGAGTCAGGAAACGTACTAGACTTCGTATATCAGATATTTTGTTGAGCTGTTAAAATGTATAGAGCTAAGTGTTTGAATTCTAGTTTAAATGAATTCTAATTATATCTCAATTACTCAAAATGTTGGATATCCAGTGTTTTGCTCATAACTAAGATCATAAGTGACCTTCGGGATCATAAAAGTAAGATACGTTTAGTGGAGTCTGATTCCATGGTGCAGAAGAGGTTTAAAACTTTCAAATAAAGATTTTTGGTTGATTCGGGCCAGACTTGAGAAATAATCCATTTGTCAACAATACCAAACTAAAGAATCATCAATCAGTTATGAACAACGTACAACTTGGATTATATTCAAGCTAACTCAAGTTTCCAAACCACAAAAAGCACGATGAGATTAAAACACCACAATTAGTACCAAAACATTCGTAAGCACCAAAATTTCCATAAAACCACTAATTATTATCTAAAGTTATTGAACTTCATTATGCACACCTATTTGGGCCACCTTACACACACATGTACACACATTATGGTGGATACTACTCATTAGACCGTCCATAAGTAGTATGTGGCAAAACGTCGCATGAAAGGGGAAACGCTAAACAGCATACGAGATGAGTTTCGAAGTGACATAGGGAAAAGTCTGATCACAATACGTAAGAGAAATGAAGGAAACTAAGGAAAGCAGGCCCACAGTCAACATTGGTTGAGGAACGCAAAGGACGTGCAAATAGATAATTAAAAGTAATGTAACTATCAATTATTACGTTCTCTATTTTCACCAAGTAATCAAATTCCCATGGCTAAGTCGACTTCTCACAATACAAGAGGATTTGTGGATTATCTGAATGAGTTAGCCAGGAATGTTACAAGTATTGCGAGAAAATAAGAAATGCACATTACGATTTTACTTTACAGGTGGTTTAGTCGAAACCTGAGTACCTTAGATCTAACGTACCTGAAAACTAAAAGGTGTTGATCAGCTGTTTTATGCACAGCAGAGTGCACTTAAGGTGCAAGTGAAGGCCTTCGCGGTAACTAAGTTATCTTAAGGCAAATAAATGTGACATTCAGTCAAAGAAATGACGCGATCGTTATTCATTGCCCTATCAGTGATAATAATGAGCACATCGTTACCATGATAGGTTTGTATAGAATATTTGATATGATGATTCCGCAGCTAGTCATTACGTGATGTAAACTATCTTCAACGTAATAACAGACAGGTACTAAGAGACATGAAGATTAAGCTTTCACGCAGAAGTAGGAATGAAACATATTTCCCTTTAGGTCACACCACCACATCCAAGTCGGTTGGAAAACAGTAAAAATAGTGATTAATAAACCCAAAGGTCCAAGGCAAAGTCGTACTGCTGTCTGAAGAGAGGTGTAACAGCGATGATGCCTTCTTACAACGAAGGGTTAGAAAAGATCAATCCTAAAGACAGTACACGTTCCTTTTGACCCCACAAATTCCCGTCGACAATGAAAAGTATTGAACCAACATATCTGAAAATATTTATTAAAACTCCTGACGCTATGGGCTCTGAGGTCATAATCACAGGTCAGCAAAACCACTCCAAACATAGTTCTGTCCGCAGTCGCCTCAAGAAGAAATATCATACCAAAGTGTGGGCAATCGAAAGTGAAAATCTAGAAATTATATAGTTTACGTGAATTAAACAATAGGAAAATTAATGGAGGGAAATAATGTTGTTATTCATGATATTAGTATAATATAACGATACTTACAAGATTGAGAACTAATAAACATCCAATGAATCGTTATCGTTGAAAACACACAATTCACACTACATGTGTATAGTAGCCAAACGAATTTGTAGGGAACTGTAGCTAAAGAGATTAAACGGAAATTGAAAACATAAATCCGAGGTCAATTTCGAATTTGACACCATAAACTGATCTGTAGACGACCATTGTAAACCAAAAAGCACTTTACAGACGCTTCTTTTTAGTATGAAACGCGTCAGCAGTGAACACCCTCCGCCCTATTCATGCCATTAGTGATTAACTTGGAGTGGGGGGGGGGGGTAAACCTTAGAGATTACATTGGATGAGGTGGCTAAATACATTGTGAATTTGTCAGAGTTAGAGATACCAGCTTTAAGATATTGGCTCAGTGGTCTGAAAATTAGTCATTCACCGTTGAACCTGATCCACAGTGACGATATGAGTGCTGAAAAGCCCAACGATAGAATAAAACATCAGTAAAGTACTTTCTGGTTTTCAATAGTTGTTCAATCCAAATCGATTAGTGATATCAATTTCAAAGTCAACAATCTCCACACCAACCAATCGTATATCAATTTTCCAATGTAACTACAATATGTGAAACAATCAACTTATTTTGACAGTAAATTTCCATACTTGCTAAACGTCTATACGGTTTTAAATTTGATATCACTAATTGGTTCGAGTTAGACAACCACTAAAAACCGGGAATTGCCAAACAGTTATTTCGTCCTAGTATGGGATTCTTCAGAAGTGAGCAGTCATGACCTAATATGGAATCCAGCCCAGGAACTATAGGCTTCGCGCAAACGCTTAACCATCAGACCAATCAGCCAGTCGATATCCAACAGCTGATATTTGTGACTCAGTCAATTCACTTTAAATCTGTACGACCTAATCCACTGCCACTGGCTATATGCGACAAGGTTGAGCTATACTTGTCACGCCTTCTCACTGGAACTCTAGAAATTACTTCCGGAAGTTAGTCACTATTGAGCTGATAATGACTGTAATTGGGTGTTGTGGAGATTGATGTCATTTCTCCTTAATATTGATAAGAAGCATATTCATACTTGTTTAAATACTACCTAATTAGTTAACATATGATGAAAAACACTTACTACCTGCAATCAATGAGCATACGCATATATTTTTCAATGTTTCACGTTTTCCGAAAATCATAATGTATATATGTTTACAAAAGAATTAAGGATGGTTATCAGATGATCATGAATTAGTGTAAGCATTTCCATAAATAGTGTTGCATACCATTAGTTGTTGTAAAAATTACTAGATTTACATTTGATATCACAAACTGAACTACACCAGATAATCACTGGAAACCAAAAAGCACTGAACATTTGCATTGTCCTGGTATAAGACTCCTTAGAAGTGCCCATGTGTGCTCATGGAGGATCAATCACATAACCTGTGAACCTTAACAATTTTCACGAAAACTCAATCCTCATCAGCATAAGCTCACTAGTGACCAAAAACAGTATGTAATTCCTGAGTTCAAGTTAGAAGATGAGACTAATAGAATCCAACCAAATCAGACGGAAGTTTGTTACACACTAACGACAACGGATGATGTGGGGCAATATGTTGTGGATGCATCGAAGTTAAAAATGTCTACCAGTGGATACCAGTTCAGTGATCTAAGAGTTAAGCGTTCGCTACGAAACCTGAAGATCTTGAGCTCAATCACTATTGGGGACTCGGGGTGTGCGCTGCTGAAGTCCCATACTAAGACAAAATACCTAATAAATCTTTTCTGGTCTTAAACGACTGTCTAATCCAAATTAAGCCGTAGTATGAAATTCAGGATTTTATACATTTATTCTTAAAGAAACAGAAAATGAGATGTGGAAGGCATCGAATTTCGAACTAATCTAGAAAAGTGTTTAATTATTTTTTTTTTCTATATTTCACTTACAGAGAAAAGCAGACTACACCTAATTAGTTGCAAAAAATGTTTAGACGATAATATCAAATACTAATTGAAAATAACAACTGAACGAAGAAATCCCTTGTCAACAGGTTTTTCATCAAAGCTCTATACCAATATATATGTACTTTAAAATAATAATAAAATCGATGCCGATCAAGTGGTGTGTCAGACTATTAAGTAACGAGTGTCATTTGTGATCATAGAGATAATTGTAAATAGTTAACAAAAGAATGGAGTGGATAAAGTGACTTACTAATCAAAGGTCAAAAATTATAGATGAACAAATAAGGATTTGAATTAAGACGGTTTCTGGAGATTGGTATTAGGCTTAGTTGATTGGATTCGTTACAGACTGATGTTGTCAGCATACCACTGAAAACCAGGGAGGATTGGATAGCCGTCTAGTCCCAGTACAGGACTCTTCAGCAATGCTCACCGCACACTCCACCTACGGGCTTCAGGTTGACGAACGCCTAATCCTCTGCACCACTGGGCCGGCACCCAATTGTAGGATTCCCAGTGCAGAGGGTTAGGCACTCGCTGATCTGAAGCCCCTGGGGTGGAACATATGGTGCGCACTGCTGAGGGGTCCTATACTGGGACGAAACAACTGTCCAGTACACCCTGGTCTTCAATAGTACCTTGTCAATATCAATCTGTGGTGATTACGTTAGCTACATTAATATGCGAACTGATAATGGAGGTAGAAAAATATTTTAATAATAATTACGTAAGGATAAAGAGGCAACTATTAAGACAAAATGGGCCTATAACGACGAAAGATTTGGGAAGAAAATTAAGGAAATATCGTAGTGAAAATTTGTATTCTAACCCCGCTTTGCTCTGGCCTGTGTTAATGGACACGGTAGGGCGAGGTGTTGTACAAACTTTTTGTGAACACACAGATCAGGTTTGTAGATATGCCACATCACCACTTGAAAAGCATCGATTCTGTTATCATTTCAAATTACACATGTATCAGTATAGAGAGGTGATCACGACGAAACAAAACATAGTATTAATCCACAAAGTCACTAACTGTTGGTTTGAGTTGTGTTGGTAGATGTAGACTACCAGGATAGGGGCTGCGTAGATGTTGTAACCAATGGTTGGAGACTGTGGGTGGTATGGCTCAAAATAGACCACAGTAGAACAGGTGTATTCACTCTTCATCCTGTCCTAAGTAGTGAGCTTAAAACTTTCATACCTTTCCACGAAACAATTCGTATTCCCTGGACTACATTCTATATGTACACTATTTTTTTGCTTTTACTGTTATTATATCCGTGTCTCAACGAAAGGCCGGGTGTACTGCACAACAGTCCGCTCCGTTTTAACATATGGATGTGAAACATGGGCCATGAAAACTCAAGATGTGCATCGACTCCAGATATTGGAACATAGGAATCTTCGTAGCATCGCTCGTATATCATGGAATAGCCGGATTAGTAATAGTGAGGTTAGACAAAAGGTTCTTGGGAAACACGGTAAATCAGTCGAAGAAGTCATCAACCTTCATCGACTGAGATGGTTGGGACATGTATTGCGCATGCCCAACCACCGTCTACCTCGTCGGGCGTTGTTGGCTAGGGTTGAAGTAGGATGGAAGAAGAGTAGGGGCAGCCAAATCAAAACATGGCATCAGTCCATGAAGTCATATTGGTAGATGTAGATTACTTGGTTGGGGTCCGCGTGATAGTCGCAATAAATGGCTGGAGACACTAGGCGATATGGCTCAGAATCGGTCACAGTGACGCAAGGGTATTCACTCTTTAACCTCATCTAGATCTTTAATTCTATTATTGTTTTCTGCACACCTTTACTTTACTCTTCCCTCTTGTATTCTGTTATTACGTTACCTTTGTGCTAATGTGGTATGGCAACTTGAACCTACGAGCGTATGTGCCCGGTTCTACGTTGCTGATGATGATTGTTATTATGATTGAAGCAACTACTATTTCTACTGATTTTGTATTAATCTTGTCTTGTTATTGAGGTGTAGTAACTTGAACCAATCCATGCATGCGTCATGTTGTTCATACATGCATATATACAGTGTAGAGCCTTAATGAAAAACTAACCGGAAAGAAGCGTTACCACTCAGTTTTTGCTTTTAATAAGTGTTCTACTGGAACTTTTTACTTTATTAAAATATTGCTTGGTTTGTAAGTTATTTTGAAGACAATTGAAAGTTTATGAAATCAATTTACTGTGTTAAACTGATTGTTTGGCTAAAAATTCAGTGGATATTTTACAAAGACAATCTTATTTATTTACTTGTTGATTACTGACTAGTAATTTATATCACATTTACATAATCTTTTAGTACTAATCGAATTATGTAGACCAAGTTGTAATTTGGTTATCAGTCTAAGTAATTTAACATTATTTACACTATGTCTGAGTATTAGCTGATTATAAATAGTTGTCACCTGATATCAAGGTGTACGTGAAATGTTGAGGGAATAATCAGTCATCTATCATAAACAAAAAAGTAACTGACACAATTGTGCGTTAGCTTCGTTGGTCAAACCACACTAGCAGCAGATCATACCAAAAAGATGAATAGCAAAGGAGTTTAAAATATGTTGTGGCGATGATAGTTAGGAACACTTAATATTGAAATTATAGATTAATAAGTGTTGGTGGGATATAGACCGAATTAAAGCATGTTCCATGCATGATCGTGGTGATTGGCTATTTCTAAACCAATCAGCTCTGGTGGATTATTGGAGGAAACTCTAAAAGCTTCATATGGAAGTACTATAAATATGTTAACGTTTCCCTAGTTGGAAATTCCTACTTCTATTTACCCTTTGTCATTTGGAATACAATTTCGTTCCTGTTCAAACGTGTTCTGATTTGGGGTCTTGTCGAGTGTTCAGCGTCTAAGAATACTAAGCAATAGGAATAGCTGGGTCGTTATAAGCAAGAAATTATAAAAAACAGAATACAAAAGTGTGCATGAATGAATATTGGAACTCAAGATAGATTAGAAGTGAACGCATCTTTATCGATTGGTCAATTCTGAGTTATCTAAAATTTTTGGCCACTAATCAAGGTTACAGCGAGTATATCAATGTAGGTTCTGGTTAGACATACGTAATACAATTCTCGGTCAACTTAACCAATGAAGACTCACAACCTCATCAACTGATTAGCCATTTGTACCTTGTAAGTTATAACCAATTAAAAGCCACAAAGTTCCGCAATCATTGGTATATTTCCCTAACCTTCCTCCATTTTCTGACAAACAAGAAGTCAGAACAACTGAATTCTTACGTCAGATATATTCAGCGGTAAAATAGATGTTATGGAAGCAAGATTGCTTAGTGAATGACAGTTTATCACGAATTAAAATCTTTTTATGAATATTTTTGAATATTTATAATTTAAGTGCCTATAAAATGAGAATTTTGTCGAAATTTTGCATATTTTGGACAGAGAATTATTTACTGTAATCAAATAGGAGGGGTATCATCTGTTTTACTAATGTCTTAGGTTAGTAAAACCTGGCTTAACCTGTAGACGTACACACAATACAATCGATTTATGATACTAAGTTCCCATTAATATAAGAAAAGTTTATAAAGCAATGGTTCATTGTTTAAAGTGTTTGACTTTCAATCACAAAGTCTCAGGTTCGTACCCCACTTGATCTACTTGAGTTTAGACAACTGAACTATGTCATCTGCATGTTCGAGTTCGATAAGTGAATTTCCTGGCAGTAGGTGAATTCGTGCAAAGTTAGAGGATAGTGTGACTTCTACAAAATTAAATAAAAGGCATGATAAGGAGCAATCGTATCGAACATCACATGAACTTGACAATTCTGATAGCACTTTGCTCTGCCTTGACTAGTAGTGTTCAAATAGAGAACCTTCCTTACTTACTTATCTACGTCCATTACCTCTCACAGAGGAGCATAAGCCGCACACCAAGATTCTCCATTCAACTCTGTCTTGAGCAATCCTTTCCAGCTGTTTCCAGTGGCAATTCATCCTTTTAATATCTGCTTCCAATTCTCAACGCAGTGTGTTCTTTGGCCTTCCTCTTTTCCGTTTCCCAACAGGATTCCATGTTAATGCTTGTCATACGCCGTAGTGTCGAAAAATTTTTCATAGTGTCCTCCTGTCTACATTGTCAAACGTCTTCTTATAGTCAATGAAGTTAATGTACAGTGACGAGTTCTATTCAATTGATTGTTCAACGATGATCCGTAGTGTTGCGATTTGGTCATTGCACGACCGATCCTTACGGAAACCAGCTTGTTGATCTCAAAGTTGAGCAACCACTGAATCTTTCATTTTGTTCAGCAACACTCTGTTGAAGACTTTCTCTGGTACTTACAATAGTGTGATCCCTCTGTAGTTCTCATATTTACTCAGATCTCCTTTCTTTGGTATCTTGGCAAGGTGTCTTTCTTTCCAGTCCACTGATACTTGTTCTTCCTCCTAGATCCTCTTGAATAAAACGTGGAGGATCCTTTCTGCTATATTTATGTCTGACTTGAGTGCTTCAGCTGGTATATTGTTAGGTCCTTCTGCTTTCGCACTTTTGATTTGTTTGATGGCCATCTTCATTTCTTCCAGCTTTGGTGGTAGAGAACTTGCATAACGTTTGTGTATGTCTGAGATACGCTTTTTAATGACAAACGCCGTCACAGAACTACTCAATCTACGGAATTAAAAGCTGCTTTCAAGTAAAGGAATACCATTACTGTCGAACGTCAGTTTGTGATAAGATGAGTAATAAATAACGTTAGCAAGTGACCTACAAGAGAGATGTTTCACAATCATTAGTGATTTAAGTGGATTTAATCATGTGTAAAATGATGTTTTCAAGTCAAGAACAATCACTATTACTCGACGCTAAAAAGTATGTTAATGTTCTAAAACCTGATGAATGGTGAATATCAAGTCAACACTATCACGATCAGGTCTGAAACCAGCTTAGTTTTTTCCGATTTGCAGTTAACGAATCATAGTTTAGAGTCTGATAATTAATAAAGCCAGTATTTTAGACACTACCAGTCAAATGAATCCCTCTATAGTTATCGCAATTTGACTTTGGTCCTTTCTTATATGTTAAGAATAACAACAGTCGAGATCAGCCAGATAGGATTATATCCAGTTCCCATATTTTAGCCCAAATACTAGTCAACCTAATTGTTAAAGCTGGACTATCATTCTTAAACATCTTCATCCAGACCGGCTGCTCATTCTTCCTTCAAACTAGCTATGGCTTTTTCAACTTCAGCAAGAGTCGAGGTGTTTATGCTGATTTTTGTACACAGACTCTCTGGAAATAGTGGGTAGTTGTAAAGTTGCGGAATGCCAATTGAACTGCCTTTTGAAGTGTTCCGCCAGTCATTCTAAATGTCTAGGCTGAGAGTAGAACTCCGCCTAGAGCCCCCACAGGGTTTTTGCCGGTCCCAAGACCGGATAAAGGAGGAGGGTCTGGCATGGGGTTAGCAACCCTATCCCGTAAAACAACTACCTTGCTAAAAAATGGCTTACCATTAAAAACTTCCATAACCATTTTAACTCTGCTCTGGAAGTTAAGAGGCCTGATATGACGCCTCATGTTGAAAGCCGAGTTCCTTCGGAAGCCCTGAGGTCGATGCCTCCTCTGACAACCGGAGCAACAATTAATATAGGTGACCGATCTCAAACAGCTGTCCTCTGAGCACTGCGGTCACACTCTCAGGTCATCAAGACCTCCCCTAATCCTCTTTCTCTTTCAGGTTCCTCAAAAATGACCCTTCCACGGTGTGGGCAACTGGGAAGTGATAACCGCCTTCATACTACTAATAGCACTCGAGCTAACCTTGTTCACGATTCAGACAAGTATTACGTATGCCCGTCCACCACCCACATCGTCACACGATGCTGGATGGCCCTGCCCTAGCCAACATCGCGCGACGGGGTAGACGGTGGTCGGGCATGCGCAATACATGTCCCGGCCATCTCAGTCGATGAAGGTTGATGACCTCTTCGACTGATTTACCGTGTTTCCCAAGAACCTTTTGTCTAACCTCAATATTACTTATTTGACTGGTCCATGATATACGAGCGAGGGAGGGGAGAAGCGCATCCCAAATATACCTGCACTGCTACTCAAGGTGTTCAAGAGACCCTGAATGCTGTGCGCGTCTTCACGAAATATGACTATATCATCTGCATATTCTAAGTCGACAAGAGAACCTCCTGGAAGGAGATTAATTCCTGAGGAGTTAAAAGAAGTAAGTGAGATTTCTAAGAGTACATCTATGATGAAATTAAATAAAAAAGGAGATAAGGGGCAACCATGACGGACTCCACTTGAGGATGAAATTTCTCGTGACAATTCGCCATATGTTCTGACTCGACCAGTGGTGACCCAGTAGAGGGCCTTTATAAGGTTAATGCACTTTTGAGGCACGCCTTTTAACGACAAACAATGCCACAAGACTTCACGGTCTACAGAATCGAACGCTGCTTTCAAGTCAAGAAATACAACTATAGTTGGGCGTTGGTACATATGTCTGTGTTCGAGGATCTGGCGCAAGGTGAATATGCGATCAATGCAACCCCAGCCAGGTCTGAAACCAGCCTGGTTTTCTCGAGTCTGCTGTTCCCTAGTGTTGGTTAAACGTCGGATGATTATAGAGGCTAACATTTTAGATACTATGTTAGTCAAACTGATTCCTCTGTGGTTATCACAAGAGGATTTCTGTCCCTTTTAGTAAATTGGAACGATCAGCGATCGAGACCAGTCAGATGGAATGGTGTTTAGTTCCCAGACTTTGGCTAATATATCAGTTAACCTGCACGCTAAAACTAGACCACCATCCTTAAAGATGTCGGTAGGCAACATATCAGGTCCTGCTGCTTTCCCTCGTTTCAATTTACTTATGGCGTTTTCAACCTCACTGAGGGTTGGGGGGTCCTGTGTCAGTTTTCCATTCGGGTAGCTTGGAGATTGTGAGTAAGCTAAGAGTGGCTGGGGGCCAGTTGAACTGTTCCTGAAAGTGTTCTGCCCATCTTTCTAATCTTCTAGATTGAGAGTAAATCATCGACCCATCTTTTTCAGAGATAATTTCACTAACTGCCGAGAGGGAGAACGTGTTTGATCATGAACAAGGTGAACTCGAGTGCTAATAGAGGTATGAGGGCGGTTATCACTTCCCAGTTGCCCACACCGTGGAAGGGTCATTTTTGAGGAACCTGAAAGAGAAAGAGGATTAGGGGAGGTCTTGATGACCTGAGAGTGTGACCGCAGTGCTCAGAGGACAGCTGTTTGAGATCGGTCACCTATATTAATTGTTGCTCCGGTTGTCAGAGGAGGCATCGACCTCAGGGCTTCCGAAGGAACTCGGCTTTCAACATGAGGCGTCATATCAGGCCTCTTAACTTCCAGAGCAGAGTTAAAATGGTTATGGAAGTTTTTAATGGTAAGCCATTTTTTAGCAAGGTAGTTGTTTTACGGGATAGGGTTGCTAACCCCATGCCAGACCCTCCTCCTTTATCCGGTCTTGGGACCTGCATCAACCCTGTGGGGGCTTAGGGCGAATGCCCGACCACCGTCTACCTCGTCGTGCGATGTTGGCTAGGGTTGAAGTAGGATCAAAGAAGGTTAGGGGCGGCCAAACCAAAACACGGCATTAGTCCATGAAGTCCTTGACTACTGGTCTAAGCCATGTAGGTAGATGTAGACTACCTGGTTGGGGTCCGCGTGATGATCGCAATAAATGGCTGGAGACACTAGGCGATATGGCTTAGGATCGGTCACAGTGGCGCAAGTGTATTCACTCTTTAACCTCATCTAAGTCTTGAATTCTATTGTTATTTTCTGGACATCTTTACTTACTCTTCTCTCTTGTATTCTGTCCATACGTTACTTCAATAATCTCGTAGTGCTAGTGTGGTATGGCAACTTGAATCTACGGCGTTTGTGCCCGGTTCTACGTTGCTGCTGATGATGATGAGAGTAGGTAAATGTTCCATCTTTTTCAATGACTGTCTTACTGACACTTGACTTTTTAAACCTGGCTTCAGTGTTCGTCTAATGAGTTACCTATCGCTGTCCCCTTTTTTTTTTATCTCTTTTACCTTCGTTGCCTACCACTACACACAACTGTTTCACAGACTTTGTGTCAGCCTACATCACATTTGTCTATTTTCCCCATCGTGTTCGGAGCTTCAAGGGATAAGTTTACGAAAATCCATCAATCCGATAGATTTCGCTAAAATCTACTGATTCTCCTTAACTTTTTGGTTTAAGTCGCCGACAGATGTCACAGCTGTTTGGATATCTTGCCAAGATACATCTAAGTGGGTCTTGTTTTAATAATTACCTAAGTGATTCTTCAGTTGTTTCTTGGATTTACTGTTGGCCTTCATGTCCTTAGCCCGGGACAGATTTGGGTAGAGAATCTTGGTCAGTTGCCCATGCACCACGATGGGTAACAGGTATTGCTTTTTTTCTTGTCCCTAAGTTTAATTTTAATAGGTTTTAGTGTTGTGCTTTTTCCTGAGTCCTTGAGATACGAGAAAATGGGAGCTCGTACAATTGAGCAATCAGAATCAAAACACTTGCTCCAGAAGGAGTGGAATTCCTGTAAAGAGCCCTCCAAATGAGGACTGATGGCGATATGGTCTAGCTGAGTTTATTGTTAGGTAGATGAAGGTCGCTTTGTTAGACAATGTTTCTCCATATGCATAAACCTAATGCTTGCTAGGAGTAAACGACAATCTCAGTATAATTGCAGTAGATGGTCACCGTTATCCTTTCTCTGAGCTGGAACTCTGAAGCACCCATCTAAATGTCTTACATTATGATTTAAGCTCCCTACTTGGGCGTTAAAATCACCTATTGTGGAAACTGAACCTGTGTTTGGTCTTAAGAATAAGTTCAAACAGCTTTCTGTAAGATTCATCTTTCATCTCGTCCTGACGGCTGCCAGTGGGAGTGTAAGCAGAAACGAAGAAAGGCAACTCTGCGTCACTATTCTTTCTAGTCCTTACTAAACCAATAATTCAGACAGAACAGAGGCGACGGTTGACAAGGGTCCATTCAAGAAGTGTTTGCTATGACTTCATATTTAGTGATAGGCTCATGCCTGCTAGCCCCCCCCCCCCCGAGAAGTTACTGTTTAGTCGCCAGATAAACGAAAGGTGTACCAAATTCCTTCATATTGGCTAGATGAGGTCAAGTGATTGACGACATTGGGATCCTGTATGCATGTTTTGGAGACATGAAATCAATGGCACGATCTTCTTGTGTCTTAGTCAGGGAGACCTGGCGCCCAATTTGACATAAGGGTTCGTATACTGAAGGCTCCATTATGTAGTTCGGAGTGCAGTTTCATTAGATCCAGGACAGTAATCCATGAACTAGGATCATTGTTAGCACTGTTGGCATATGATGAGGAAGTTGAAGACAGAAATCAAAGGTTGATAGTGGGAGTAGAGGAAATATTATAAATTGAAGAAGGGATTTCATCATGAAGACGGTTATCTTGAGTGCTTTTAGAGGTATGAGGACGGTTATCACTTCCCAGTTAGCTACACCTCGAAAGGGATCTCTGTCTTGAGGTACCTGAAAAAAAAGACCTGGATTAGAAGTGGTCCTGATGACCCCAGAGTGAGATCGTAGTGTCCAAGGAAAAACAGTATATAAGTGGCTTTCAATAGAAATGCATTAAAAAGTGCTTCTTTTACTCTTAAATTTAGTATTATGTCTATAATGATAAGGTCTTGACTCAGGGACAATTTTAAGCATATACTTGTCGTACAATAGGTTCATATGATTTTTGTGAAGTTAACATTCAATCAATATCAAATAAATGTGGAACATATTAAATCAATTTGATTCAAATAGGTGATTACAGTGTTCAATTTTCGGACACAATATCACAGGTTCGAACCCTCACCTAATCCGTTTACGTCACCTGGAAATAACACCAATAGTCCTCAGTTTTAGTGTGGCCCAATAAGTTGAGTACGTAAATCTGCACCTGGCATATGAGCTAACCTAAGTTCACAGTATGTTATAGAAAAATACTCGACTTATAATATTTTATAACATTATATGCAATAAACGTGCCACAAATCCAAATGTATGCATTTGTACATATTTGCGTATCAGTAATATTATATTCATAAACTTACATTCATTGTTTGAATTGCCACTTCGTCTAGATATGAACACTGTATTACACGCCAGTATTATGTAACATATAGCTGCACTTAATAAAGCCCACTGAGATGCATCTAAACACCCCGATAGGAGATCTGGAAATTTTGAGTCAAACAGAATTATCCATATATAATCCAAGATGAGTAGGATGATAAATATAGAAGCAAAAATACATCGATACACCACAAATGTTTTGCCTCGACCAAAACAAATGTACTAAAATCCAAATAAAAGTAAAACGGACCAAACAAACAGATTAATTTGAGTTGCGTACACTTATTATAATAAACAAATCATTATTATTACTGACTTATTTACCAGAGGCAAGTTTTGCGTATTTAACTTTGAGCCACACCCTAAGTGTAGGAGCTGGTGGTAGCACCCAGTCATCCAAAATGGAGCAGGTAGTGGGGTCTGAACACAAGACTCAGTGGATGAAAGTAGGACACCATAATCGCTAAACTGCCATTCTACAATGCAAATGGTAAGTTTATTAAAGCTAATAGATTTCTTCCGGGACTACTATTAGATGGCGAAACTAAAATCCTACAACTCTATGTATCTCCTTAGTTTGAAACCTCCACCGACCGAAAACTTACTTTCAGTTGATGTGATCATAACACCACAATTAGGCGAATCTACTGGAATCTTATGGTTTGATAATTATAGTTTAAAAGTGTCAATTATAAGTGACAATTCACAAATTCCTATATAAGGTCAAACCTAGTTAGTCGAATACAACGTGGGAACTGGCACAGATATGGATTGGTCTTAGTTGTCGAGTACTATATTATCACAAAAAGAGAAAGCTAATATGATCAATGGCAGTAAGATAGAAAGAATGGTTGTATTAGTCTTAGTATTACAGTAAAAACAAACAGAATATAATTAGAAAAGGGTGAATGGAATAGAGAGATAGTATGAAAAAATATTGAAAGTCAGTATTTGGAAGATAAAGAACGAATGAATCTGCACCACTGAAAACGACTTTGGTTCATATCACTCACGATCTACAACTATAAAAAATGTTTATCGTGCCAATACATAAATCAGATCTACGCTCCTCCATGGCGGCCTAGCTAAACAGTTAATGACTCCATAGATAAATGTTACATCGTTTGGTTGTCCATAAATATCTTCAAGGCTACTCCAATGCTGTACATATAAGTGAATGGCTGGGCATGTGGGAAATATAATACAGATTATGATAATAGATGTAGGCTTAACTTCAGCACTAACAACTCCATATTTCCAACATATATAAGCAATACTACCATGATATTTCTGGTCCAATATCACCAGTCAAGGCAAGTTTTCAGCCTCAATAAGCCACACTTTACAGCCATAAAGTAAAACAGATCGAGTTGCTATGTAGTATACCCACCCCTTAGTTGACATATGAACATCTCGCACCCGCGTCGAAGGTAGTGCAGGTTAGTAATAGTTAATCAAACCTTGTGTTTTTGCTAGTATTTGATTAGCACCCTGCCAAAGAGAGTTGACGACTATTGCAAGAAATTTAGTTCAGAATAGAGAAAAATAACAGAAAAGCTCAGATACTATTACTATGAACCGTTCCTATTATGTGACAAACAATGATATAACTTAGTTGTTCAAAATAAGTTTGAATAAAGAAAGCCCAGACCCATAAGTGACTGCTTTAAATTCAAGGTTCTACAACAATACGCCCTAAAACTAGTATAGAACGCGTAAATCTGATTTGAAATGTTTAATTCTAAGAGCATATCCCCCCATGCCTTCGACCAAACAGACTAAGTACTGTAAGACATACGGTTATCATGGTACATTTAGTTGACACTTTAAAATCTCTAAACGTGATTAATAAACAATTAACCTTCAGTCTTTTTAAAATTCTCGATCGCAATCGAATGTTTCAAACGAGATTCGTAAGTTTGGAATAAGCAGTATTAGATCCCACCTTACCATGGTAGTGTGTTAATTACTTTATGATATCATTTTCCAATTTTTCCCTTATTTCGGTTATATCTTTTTAGTTCTTCCAACTTTACTTCTAACTGGTTGACCTCAACTCATATTATTTTTAATTACTGGTTATTTTTAGTTCAGTCCTTGTAGTGTTTAATAGATTAATTCGTTGCCGCATTGATATTTATCACTAGCGCAAAGTTGTAGAACCTTCACTTACACATCATAATTATATGTAACACATTCTCAATCTTGCTAATATTATCTGAATCTTCGTCCCACTAAGGTTACGCGTACTAATCTCTAGCCAGTTTCGCTGATTAAAATATGTTAATTTCTAGGGATAATTCAGAATTGAAATAAAATACAGTGAATGCAGCCAATAAGAACAACAAGAAATAAAGAAAATGACTTATTCTGATCAATTCTTTGATCACCTCTAATTGGTTATACTGAGTTCTCTGGGCTGGATGGCTTAATTGAGGAGCTTTAATCGTCATTCGGACGACTTAAAGCAGTCATTCTAGTATAAGACTAAGGACATTCAAATCAACAGCGACAAACTGATGGTACCCTTCGATATCACGGCTCTATTTACTCCAATTGAATCAAAGCTGGTACAATCCCTTCTCCTAACCAATTATCCTAATCTTCGAAAACACACAAAGCTTCCAAGTCAAAGCATATTGAAACTCATAGAGATGTGCTTAACGACATACATTCAATTCAACAATAAGGCATATAAATAAAGAGAAAAAATACCAATGAGATCACTAATAGTTGGACTTATTGCAGAAGCAATCATACAGAGACTAGAAATGTCAGTATTACCGATGGTCGAAACAAAAATGTGGATCCGTTATGCAGATAACACCTACGACATCATAAAGAATGGGTTGGAAAACGACTACAGTTTGATCAACAGCATCTTTAAAGACAAAATTTACATTGGAAAAGGAGTCAAATAACTACCATTCTTGGATGCGCTAATCACCAGAAGCAATACAGGAAAACAGGTATAATCAACATAAAGCTTGGCACATGTGTGCACCGGCCCAAGTTGTCACACCTCTAACGTACAGCAACATTAACATCACATAGTAGAAGTAGAAGTTACTTAAATGACAATAATAATAAAACGAAAGAAGAGTGAACTTATGGAATATGGTTCAGGAAGAAAAGAAATGGAGCATGAAAGATAGTTATGAAATAACTTTAAGCTCACGATTTAAAAGAAAACAATAAGTGGATACATCTGCGCCAGTGTAACCGATTCTGGAACATCTCACTCAGTGTTTCTAGTCACTGGTTACTGTATTCGCGAGGGCCCCAGACAAGTAGTCTGTATCTACCGACACAACTCAAATCATCAGTCAGTGACTTCATGGACAGATGCCATGTTTCGGTTTGACCGCCCCTAAATCTCTTCCACCCTGTTCCTCTATCAGCCAACATCGAGCAGCGAGGCAAACGGTGGTTGGGCATACGTAACACATGTCCCAACCACCTTTGCCTAACACCTGTCGTCTAACTTCGTTATTACTTACTCGATGATCCCAGCCAATCCGAACGATGTTTCGAAGACATCGATGGTCAAATACCAATAACCTACGAGTGTCGTCTACCCTTAATGGCCACATCTCACACCCATACAATAAGACAGAGAGAACTGTTGTGCAGTACACTCATCCCTTTGTTGAGAGACAGATACCTCGTCTACACCATAGGTGACGTAAGTTGGCAAAAGCCAAACGAGCTTTTTGGATTCGTACTGAGATTTCTTCAGAGACCAACTCATTAGGGCTAACCAAACTTACAAGATAAGTGAGGCGGTCGATGTGCTCAATTACTTCACTCCCTATCTTTAGTCCAGGTGTTGACGAAGACCAGTCCTGGAGAAACAGTTTGCATTTAGAGAGGAAGAAACGCATTCCGAACATGGTTGCATTGGTGCTTATTGCTGTCAAAAGATTCTGCATCTTATCAGAGTTTTCGCCAAACAGGACTATGTCATCAGCATATTCTGAGTCAATAAGTGGACCTCCTGGTAGCAGATCAATTACTGAAAAGTCAGATGATGAGTGTAATGTCCAACATTAAATCGACTATGAAATTAAATAAACATGGAGATAGTGGACAGCCTTGACGGACACCACTTGAGGTTACAAGTTCAGATGACGTTTCGCCGTAAGCTGTAACACAACTAATAGTGTTTGAGTAAAGAGCCTTAACAAGATTCATGTACTTTTGGGGTATGCATTTCAATGGAAGACATTTCCATAGAGCTTCTCGGTCTACAGAGCCAAGTGCCGCTTTCAAATCAAGGAAAACCACCATTGTCGGGAGCCGAAAATTATGTCTGTGTTCTAAAACCTGACGAATGGTGAGTATCTGGTTTATGCAACCACGACCAGGTCTGAAACCTGCCTGATTTTCTCATTTTGTAGATCACAAGTTGTAGTTAAACGTCTGATAATTACAGAAGCCAGTACTTTAGACATTATATTAGTCGAACTAATTCCTCTATGATTATTGCAGGACGATTTTGACCCTTTCTTATATACTGGGACGATTAACGATGGACACCAGTCAGACGGAATTATGTCAAGTTCCCAAACCTTAGTCAAAATATCAGTCAGCCTGGTTGTCAATGTAGGAGCCACCATCCTTAAACACCTCTGGGGATAATCCATCTGGACCCGCTGCTTTGCCTCGCCTTAGATTGGCTATAGCTTTTTCGACTTCGACAAGAGTCGGGGGACCTAAGTCGACTTTCCATTCTAGCTGTCTCGAAATAGTGGGAAGTTCTAGAGTAGCTGAAGGCCAACTGAACTGCTCCTCGAAGTGTTCAGCCCATTGTTCTAAACGTCTAAACTGAGAGCCAATAAGCGTTCCATCTTTTTCGGAAATCGTCTCACTAACGCTGGATTTTTTAACACCGGTTTCTTTTATTAACATGAAAAGTAGTCTAGTGTTACCTAACGCCACTGCTTTTTCCATTTCATTTGCTTTCGTTACCCACTACTGCTCACAGTCGTTTTGCAGACCTTTTGTCAGTTTATACCTGATTACACTTCACTCCTCATCGAGTTCGGAGCCTGACGGGATAAGTCTTCGGGAGTCTATTAAATCAACAGAAGCCATTGAGATCCATTGATTTTTCTTGACATGTTGATTTAAGTCCTTGATAGATATCATTGTAGATGCCACAGCTGCTTGAACATCTTGCCAAGCAGTATCTATTTGGGACGCATCTTTATAATTGCCTAAGTGATTCCTCAGTTGTTCCTGGAATTTAATCTTGGCTGTTTCATTACTAAAATGAAATCTAAAAGGTTTTCCTGTAATAGTTTTTCTTCGCTCAATAAGATGTAAGCGAATGCGTGCTCTCACTAGAGCGTCATCAGAATCCAAACATGTACTCCAGAAAGATCGGCAATCTTCTACCGAGTCTCTCCAACGGTGACTAATGGCGATATGGTCTATTTGAGTCCACCATTGAATAGGGTCAGGTCGCCATGTTAGACGATGTCGCTCCTTATGCTTAGAGTTATTGTTTGCTAGAAATAAACGACTGTCTGGGCAAAGTTGAAGCAAACAGTCGCCGTTATCCGTTTTCTGAGTTGGAACACTGAAGCATCCACCTAAATGTCTTTCAGACTGATTTAAGCTACCTATTTGGGCGCTAAAATCACTAGCCATGACCACTAAATCTAAGTGTTTGGCCCTATGAAGAAGTTCAGAAAGTTTTCTGTAAAATTCATCTTTCACTTCATCCAGGCTGCAGTTGGTGGGAACGTAGGCAGAAACAACGAAAAGACAACGGTGTGTGTCCCTATCTCTCCGAGTTCTTACTGAACCATTTAGTCGGACGGCACATAGGCGACTGTCGACAGGAATCCATTCGAGAAGTACCTGTTCTGCTTTCATACTTAACACAATACCTACACCGGCTAGCCCACGAGAAGTTGCTGTTAAGTCGCCAGATAAACGAAGAGTGTATCGCGAAGGTTGTTCACTCTGAATAAGTGAGGTCAAGTGAATGATCACACTAGGATCCTGTATGCGTGTTTTCGAGACACAACATACATTAATGACGCGGAATTCTAAGGACTCAGCTAGGGAGGGCTTGCTGCCCTGTTTGTCACACAGTTCGTACATTGAATGCACCAACGTGAAGTTTGGAGCGTGGTTCAAGTACACTCGGGACATTATTTCGTGGGCCGGAATCGTTGGCACTAATGACACAGGACGAAGTTGAAGATAGGGATTTAGGCTTGAAGGTAGGGGCAGGATAAATATTAGGAATAGAAGAAGGAGTTTGATTAAAATGGCGGTGACCTTGCGTGTTGTTAGAGGTATGAGGGCGGTTATCTCTTCCCAGTTTCCCACACTATGGAAGGGCTCTTCTTAATGTACCTGAAAGCGAATCGGGTTAGGGTTGGTCTGAAAGACCTGAGAGCGTGACCGCAGTGTCCAAGGAACAACTTCTTGAGACCGGTCACACACTGTTCTTTGGAGAGGTTTTTGTTGTTGTAGCTCCGTACTTGTTGAGACCTTACTGGCGAAGACGGAAATATGTGGAGTAAGGTGAGGTGTGTATTTTTACGGTGAACCTTTTCTAACTCCGCCCTTACTTTGTGGGAAGGCAGCATCGCTGGTACGCTGGTTGTCCGAAGAAAACACCTTACTGCCGTCACATCTCCGTACAGCCAGCAGTACGACTTCGTCCTCGGACCTCATATTTGCCGCCGTTGGCCTCACTGCTCTTCAACCGACCTGCCTGGCATGGTAAGACCTTGAGAAACGATTGGTCCAGCCAGTATAGCCCAATTGAGTCATCACGATAAGTAAGCCCGACCACCATGTCAAGGTAGTAGCACAGTCGGGGTGTGGATGTTTTGGCAATTAGAGATCGGGTTACACAAATCAATCAACCAAAGAATAATAGTGGAAGTTTGGAGGCACATTCAAAGAGGTAACTGCATTTTCCATTCCGTGGCTAACTCCACGTAAGTCGTTGCGCGACCCTTGACTGATCGATAAAAATATCCAAGGATTACGGACACGTAGAAAACAATTTTGGGACTTGTACATCACGATGAGTTACGATGTTCTTAAAAATGTATACCGTAAGTTTAGACACATTTGTAAATTAACTAATGACATTTCGCACTACCTATAAAAGACAGTTGGTACCGGATAGTTACACCTGTTCTAAACGATTGCATTAAAATATTAAGAGGACTAAGAGAAGCCATGGGATCCCATCTTCACTGATACACGAGAACATATTAGCTGAATCAGTAATGACCAACATTAGATCACTGAAATATTTCAGCGTCTACTCGATGTAAACCAATGCCGATACGAACTACACAAATACAAATGAAACAGTTACCATGGTACTAGTCCCTGTTGTGACAAAAGACTATGTACTAACTTAGTCACTTAAAACTAGGTGAGTCCCTGAGTCCTGATGGGTTGCATTCCCGGTTATTATCAACTCTAGTGGATGTCCTTTCAGAACCACCTACAAAGGTGCTCAATATTTTCCTTCCCGAAACCCAACTTCTAGAGGAATAAGGGTACGCCATTATTAGCCCTGTTTATAAGAGTGAAAATGGCCAGTTAGTACCCAACTATCCAATAGCATAGTAGTTAAGATGTTGCGAAAAATAATCCTAGATAAATTACGCAGTCACGTGGAGTCACAAAACTTAATGACTCCAGAGCAACATGAATTCAGTAAGAAACTTCCCTATCTTACTAACATATTGACTGCTGGAGAGGACTGAATAAAAGCTACAGTTGTCGGACTGGTTGTGGATGTGATATTAATTGACTTATGCAAGGCATTCAACAGTGTATAGTGCGGACATGTGGAATGTGCAAAACATAGGGGTAATAAAATCGATTTAAAGCTGGATAAGGAACTTCGCATGTGAGCGAAGACAAAGAGAGCGAGTTAAAGAGATGATATCTGAACGGAAGCCTGTACTAAGTAGTGTCCTGTGAGGTACTATCATACGTGCCCTTTTACTCCTGTTCTATGCCGGAGTTGCCGCGACAGCTAAAGTTATCGACATATATTAACCGGTGACCAAACGATTTGGAGAACAATAAACAATGATGCTTATTGGCTTGACTTACAAGCTGGCTTAGGTGGTCCTAATGTTGAGGGATTGGAAGTTAATTGCAGTAAGTGTGGTAATGTACATTAGTCATCGTAATAGTCACCTACACAATATAAATAATGCACCACTGCTACATATAAAACATACGGATTTAGGAATAACTGAAAGTCATAACTTTAAAACCATTGCAGAGAATTAGAAGTTAAAAGGCTTTGAGCTGTGGTCACTTAACAGAACTTTAAAATATTTTGACATGTTCCAGATCTTCAAATATTGCATCCAAAAAGCAAGTCCTTACTTTATAAAAGATTCAAACACTTAGGCAGATGCAGAGCTGGTGATAAACTGGCAACAGGTCTCTCAAACTTCGTATGATAAGCGACAGAACGCACGAACTTTTTGTCCTATTGTCAGGCAAAAACTATCTCTATATTAGCACTCCGCATCCTAAATAACGATTTGGGTGTTAATGTGTCTTTTATTCTTGCTCTCTTTAAGATTAATCGTCTCAGAGGCTTTCACAAAAAGGCTCGAACCAGAGATCAAACATACTGAGGGTAAGGACCTGTTTCCACACCAAGTGGCCAATGACTGCACCGTATTCATCAAAAAAGCAACGTCAGCTTCATTTGTGAACTATTTCAAGGAGAAGGAGAATCCCTAATGGAATAAACACTGGGAAGATCAGTACAGTTCACAAGACCTACTCTCCTGATTACTGGGGACTACCTAAGCAGTAATCTTTTCATAAATGCTTATTAAAACCTATAAATGCGTGCACTGAAACGACAAGCAAATGACATTAGGAGAAAATTTATATAGGTGTCAAAAATTTTATGCAAAAATGTTAAACGATTAATACACGTTTATTCTTACCCTCCAGTGATAAAAGACATTGGGGTGGGGGTAAATAAGTCCAAACCGTTCTCTGGTACACTCGACCGCTACCTGTGAACACGACATCAATAAAAATAAACTACAGTCCTCGACAAGTAAACCGACTTAAAAGCCCGCCGCTCATAGGCGCTAAGGCCACAGATAATGAACATTTTATAACAAGGAAACTAACTAAACTTCAAATTTAATAAGTAAAAACAACAAACTGTTTGCCTCATGACATCTACGTTTAAATTATAAAAGAATGCTTTTGTGGAAACACATTACTTGTTATGTTCTTTCAGAATTTGAAAGATATGAGTGATAGGGTAAGGAAGAGCAAATAATTAGAACTTAGAATACCACTTCACGAAACTTGCTAAAATTAAGCATACATCGAGCATTTTTTTTTAAACGCTCAAACAGGGCTCTCAGATATCTCTCCGTGCAGTGAAGTACACAGGCTACTTGTTTTAATTTCAAGAATTGGTCATGAATTTTTGTGCCGGATCTTTCATATTATATTCTAAAGGTCACTCTTCTCAGTTTCAACCCGACTGAGCAGTGATAGCAAACCTTAGTTCCTTAGGATCCCCGTGTAGCTAGTAAGAGGATCAGCATGGTAACAAAGTGCACGGTAATTGTTGTGTTACTAACGAAAATAAGAAAATGAATGGATAAAAGGTAAAAATAAGAGAAAACATATAGTTGCCCTTATATTACTGTCCTTTAATATCTTTAAAAGCTACATAGTCAATAAATATTTATTAGAATGTCTAATAAAACATGCAAAAATCATAAATTCATAGAACGTTCCACAGTGATATTAAATGTTGAAGAAAAAAGATTTGTATGAAATTTTAGATTTTTCTGATGTGTAACAAAAATAATTCTCTTAAATAAATAGTTTCATAGACTTGAAGGTGTACCTGGTATATGACCAAGTAACGTTTGGATTATTACCAGAGCAACTTCTAACGAATGAGATGAAATCAGAAGGCAATGAAGGATGGAAGAGAAGTTATATTTGATCGTGAATGGAGAGGCAGTGGGATAGCAACGACTAGGCTGGCAAACTAGAGAGAGTTGCTTGTTACGGTACGGTGTGTCGTGATCTGGTCGTAATGCGTGACCGAGCGTCTTCAACTTAGTAGTGTCCGCTAAAACAAACGTGGTCAGAATCAATGTCGAAACATATGTAACTATTTATTTTGGGGATTATTTACCGCTACAGACTCTTGTCACTGATGCCAAACATATTTGTTTTAGCTGTCATGACTAGCTGAAGGTACTCAGTCACGCATCACCAGATCACGACACGACGTGGCTTACAACACACTCTCTAATTAGCCAGCTAAGATGTTATTATCCTGTTGACGCTCTACTCACAATCAAATATAACTTCTTCCCTATCCCTCACTGCCTTCTGGCTTATTCTTATTCGCACGTGTGGGTTTAATCGTTAGAAGTTTCTCTGGTTATACGACAAACGTCACTTGGTTATATACCGGGTGTACCTCATTGATAAGCCCGACGTGGGCTCAATCATAACTGTAAGTTCGTTCATGCTTATAGTTTTATTAGGGTGTTTTTGTGTAAATATTTTTCTTTTCTCATGCTTTTCACTGTACTTTTGTATTTGCATATATCGGTACTTTAATGATGACTGATCGGGCTCCTATGCTTATTAGGATTAAAATCCCCACGTCTCCAAACTTTTAGCTCATCCCCTTTTGAACAGAAAACATAGAAGCTTGGCTCTGCTACTCAGAAACCGAGTTTCGAGACCACAGTGTTACAGATCTACATGTTCTATTCCTTACTGTCGTAAGGTCACTTCACCGTGAATTGAACAGGTACATCACCACTTTTTTATTTTGCCCCGACTGCCTAGGACCTTACAACCAACTCAGAAGATCTATTGTCAAATGAGGAGACCTGTCTGACAGAAAAGTCTGTTACGTAATGCTGAAAATTACAAAGTGACCCTGATAATTGCCAGTCCGAATACGGAAACGTCTGCCTCACGACTACCAGTCCCCAAAGCTGAGATTGAGAAAACAACGACTAATGAGCCAACCAGGAACAATCATCTTTGTATTTCAATCATGCCTTTTTATGTACACAAAATCAGACCGCACTATCAACCAATTAGAAAACTGACATTAATACAGAACATGAGTAATAGCGAGTTTGAACCGGGGTAGCCTATGTGCAGTCAATTAACCACAGAGGAACGATATAACAACAGTTTATGCCTTAAAAAGGAGTATCGATTGAGGGCAACGTGACTATAACAATAATAAAATGCTTACTTCAAATGCAACTAAAATAATGAAATCGTTTGCAGGAAGAACAGTTCTAGAATATTATCAATCTTCTTTAAATGCCGTATCATAACACCTCCCCTTTTTTTAAAAAAATATCATTGTTATGGTTTATCATAGGGGTTCACTTTGACTCTGTTGGGTTTCCGTTTAATTCTTTGTGATTTCCCTAGCTGTGGTGCTGTTTTTGTTTCCATAGCCTTCGTTTTCTGACTGCCACTGTTATCCAAATCAAATAGCATATTTAACGTTATCAGAGTTCGTAGATTTCCTTCATCTCTACCAACACATCTAGACGATCGGATGTGGTTAGCATGTCCTAACCATCTCATATTGCTTACTCCGACTTCATTGATAACTCGCCCTCTGTTTCTTAGGATAATTCCAGGTACACATTCCATCGTTTTACGATGAAAATCGCGTACCAAAACCTTTTGTCCAGGATAGAATCTTTTGGGTCTAGCTTCATGCTTCTTGTTGCACTGTGCTTCCATTTTGGAGTTGCGTTCAATGGTCGTTGCGGAATCAGGCTTTAAACTATCTGATAGCATTCTGACTTTCCTTCCAAACATTGCTTCCGCAGAAGAAACGTTACCAACCGTTTCAAGATTTGGTGTTGAACAGTAAGTAAACAGGAACTTATGCATTATCTCCTCTGATTTTCTTTCCCCATGGGCTTTTATTAACGCTCTCTTAAAGGAGTCGACAAATCTCTCAACTTGCCCATTCGACTGTGAGTGAAACTTTGGGGTTCTGATATGTTTAATGCTGTTTAGAACGCAAAACTTCTGAAATTCTGAAGACAAGAATTGTGGACTATTATCTGAAACAAGTACTTCTAGGATCCCGAAACAGCTGAATAATTGACGTAGTTTATTTTATGTAGCCTTGATCGATGTAGACCCCATGAAATGTACTTCCGGCCACTCAGAAAAAGCATCAACGATCACTAAATAATATTTGTCATTATGAGGTCCAGCGAAATCTATATGCACTCTCGACCATGGATGTGTGGCTGGTTTCCAGCAGCAAAGTTCAATTTTTCTGGAGGCCTTAGCAGCTTGTGTACGTTTCCGACATCTTAATACATAATTCATGACAACAGTATCAATGTTTGGCCAGTATACGTAACTTCGCACCAACGCTTTTATTTGAACAATGCCTAAATGCGCAGAATGCATCTGTGACGGGACTTTGTGGAGCTAGGACTGAGGAACAACTATACGGTCGCCAAACAACAGACAGTCATCAACAGCAGAAAAGGCATCTCGTCGATAAAAATATTGTTGATCCGTTGCGTTGAGGTGTGGAGGTCAATCACACAAAAAATAGCGAATAATGTTCTGAAGCTCGTCGTCCGTCTTAGTGATAGATTTTATATCCATTGCTGACAAGGGCGTATCCTGAATAGAAGTTTGCAATATATGATGAATATCATCTTCCAGTGACACAGTAGCAGTAATAACGTCTTCGTTCTCAAACTTCTGAGTCGCAATTGGTCTGGAGAGAACATCAGCACGGCCAAAAGTCGTTGATTTATAAGGAATCTTAAAACCATAAGCTAACAACATGATTGCCCAACGCCGTAAGCGATTTTCGGTATAGACTGGAATGCCGGACTTGCCCAAAAAGTAGAGAGGAGAGGTTTATTTTATTTTTTATTATGAATTTATTTTGATCACATAGTACTCATTTACAATAAGCGTTGTGGAAAAACTGTTTTCAGTTTCATCAGATGTGTATAATAATCCAACAAATCAAATTAGAGAAGTAATATTAAGAATAAAACGCCAATTTGATGTAGAACATGTATATATAAATATATATGACACTATGAAAAGATATTATGAATGAAATTCTAAAGAGTTCAATACATAGTTGTAGTTTAGATTTTGTATGAATAGGTTTGTTAGCCAACTAATAAACTCAATATAATTAAAAGGTCAAATTGTCATCAAAATTGTGAAGTGGTTTATAAGTGATGACAGAAGATGGATAGCAATAATAATAGTAATACTAATAGTGGTAATAATAACATAATAAATTGGAACAAAATGGAACTGTGCACTATTAACTATGTACAATACATTGAGAATTATAGTAATGAAGAGGTCAAACCATGGAATTATCAGTGTAATGAAATTTTGAATTTTCACACAAGTGCTATTAGAGGGGTGAAATTTCGGAATAAAGAAGTGCGTGTATACGTAAATAAGTATATGATGTTGAAAATCAATGGATAATTACAGTGTGGATTCGGTATAAATAGGATTATTAGACAACTAATAAACCCAACAGAATTAAAAGGTCAAATAGTCGTTAAAATCGTGAATTGGTGAATAAGTGATGATAGAAGATGAATATAAAAAGTTATCAGTGCAATAAAATTATAAAATTTTGCACGAGTAAATAAAGAGGTGTGTGCATATTTGGGTTGGAACAAAATGAAAATATGCATTATTAACTGTAAATCCATAGACATATGGTGTATTGTGAACGCATTGGATACACTTAAAACTGTTTATGCAGAGCTGGGACCTTGTTTGTATGTAACATTATTTATTTCAGGGTAGTTAAGGCAGTTACATAAACCTTCACCTGGCAGGTGTTCGCGAAGTAGTGTCTTGAACGGGGCTAACGATTTGCTGCAGCGAATATGCTTGGGGAGTTTATTTCATAGTGTCGCACATCTCACTGTGATAAAGTTTTGGCGTAGTTGTGTGCAACATTGCTTGATAACAATAGTGATTTCCTTATTGTGCAGGTTGTGCAGGGAGACGTAAGGGGTCGGCAGTGATGTCGAAGAGTAGGTGGCACCACTAATAAGGCGATACATTAGAGTGGGCTTTAAATTTAAGGGTCGGAACCGAAGGGGTTCTACCTTTAATTTATCGCATCGTTGGCGATAGGTTTGTGTGCTATAGACGCCTAGTAACCTCTTAGTGAAAATTCTTTAAATTCCCTTAATTTTCATCAAATCTATGCGTCCATAGTTGATGTAAAGTATGCAACTATATTCTAACATTGGACGAATACACATTTTGTGTAATAATATTTTTGAGTTTAAATTAAGAACTTTTTTCTTATAAATCCATTTAGCTTCCTCGCTTTGTAAGCCTTAAATGCAACATGCTTCGAAAAGTTAATGCTATCAGTATATCGAATCCCTAAATCTTGAACGACGCTTAGAGGCTTTATATGTGTTTTGTTTAGGTAAGGACTGAGGTTCCATCTGCGACCGGTGAAAATATACCTACTTTTGCGTATGTATAGGAGGAGATGCTATATTTTAGTCTATTCTGATAAATTATCAATTTCTTCTTGTATTATTTTCTTAATAGTGCTTTTATTTGTGGTGGGTAGGAATAAATAAGCTACCTCTAAGTCATCTGCAAAAAGGAAGGTTTTTGCCTTGCCCAAATTGCTGGCATACATCATTGATGAAGTGGAGAAAGAGTTATGGTCCAATTACGCTTCGTTGTACAACTCCGCTGGGTATATTTGCTGGCTTTGAGTAGCTAGAACCGAACCTTACGATTTGGCGGCGCCATGTGAGGAATGATTTAAACCATCTTAGCAGGTGGTTTCGTGTGCCATAAGAGTGTAGTTTTAAGAGGAGAAGGCTGTGGGGGGGACACAATCAAATGCTTTACTGAAGTCAAAATAAAGTACGATAATTGAGAAACCTTTGTATCTTCCAAGTGTTGCATAATTATAAAATTCTAAGTGTGATGTAGCACAAGTGCGTTTTTCAGTAAACCCATGTTGAGATGAATTGATCAGGTTTTCTGAAAGTAAGAACGATGATAGTTGTTTATGGACGACTTTCTCCATGATTCTGTCAGCAACGTAAATGGTCGACCAATAGTCATTTTATGAAACTTCTTTATTGCAACAATCAGCATCAATCCTTCTTTTTCTACTTGACTGTATCTCTGTTCAGTAACACTTAGAGGTCTAGATGCATGAGCTACAGGTTTTTCTCTATCATCAGGAAAGCGATGACTGATAACAGCGTTAATACCGTGGTTAGAAGCATCAGCAGTGACAACAATTTCTAATTTCGGATTATAGTGGGTTGGTAGTAAATCAGAGGATTAGATTTTCTTGATTTTATCGAAGGAATTTCGGCATGCCTCTAACCAATTACATGTTGCATCCGCCTTTGGAAGTTGATTTAAAGGTGGTGTAACCTTGGCACAGATGGGACAAAACACTATAGTATCCAATCATACCGAAGAATGATCGTAGAGTCGCTAGGTCGGTAGGTGCAGGCATTTGTGTGATAGCATGCATATTATTTAAATCTGGGCAGCGCCCATGTTTATCGAATACAAATCTAAGTTACTCAACAGATTGAAGGAAAAATTCACATTTCTGTCTCTGCAGCTGTAAACCAGATTGTGATATTCGTGTAAGTACTTTATCCAAACGGGATAATAACTCATCTTTAGATGAACCCACAATAATAATATCATCTTCCGCATCACAAGGTCGTCCCGAGGCCATGTTTATAATGGACGCTAGATAAATGCCTGTTTAAAGCAAAGTTTATCATTCCAATATCTCTGTACATCATTGTATAATAAGTTTGCATAACAATTAAACCATTTCAATTATCTGATATGGTATTGTTAATCTTGACTGTAAAAATGGCTTGCTCCTGATATTCAGGAAATAAATTATTATTATATGCGGCAACACCATCAAGATTTGACGTCATAATGTCCTTTAACTGTTAGAAAACAGCACGGACTGGCTTTACATCGAATGGTAGTTTGTTTTACCGGTAAAGTTCACGATGAGTATTGATTGCGTGATAAAACTTAGAATCATCATCAACTTCTACTTGTAAATAGGCATCAGATAAATCCAATTTTGCAAAATACCGTCCACCATTGAGTTTAATAAATAAAACTTCGGTCAATGGTAATGGACATAAATGATTTTGCAGAGCATTGTTTAGTCATGTAGAGGAATTGGCACATAGACGAACAGTACCATTAGCTTTCTAAACTACAACAATCAGAGCTGCCATGATAGGAAGATAACAGGTTGTATAACCTTAAGCTTTTCTAATCGATCAACTCTATCGATGGAGGTGTAGGGCACCTTCCGTTTATAACGAAAAACTGGCGTAGCGCCTTGACGTAAACACAATCTGGCTTTACCAATATTTAAATATCCCAAACTATTTTGAAACACATTTGAATGCTTTTCAAAAAGATGAGTTGTAGTCAAAGCGCTGTTGTTTGACGTTAAATTTAATACACGTGGATTTTTAAGAATATGTGGTTCCTTGGAGGTACATACTGCGTCTAGTGGTACATTCCAAAGATTTAGTTTGCCAATCCAATCAATACAAATAAGATCCAAATCATGTCTGTTTGTCAAGTAATAAGTCCCAGTGAAATAATATATTCCAAATTTAAAAGTACACTTAATCATTTCAACAAGTTTTAGAATATCTCCAGATGCGTTACGCGCAGCATGTTTAGTAGATAGCAATGGTAGGGGCAACCAATAAATTCCCATGTTTTCTCAGAAATAAGTGTGATGTTAGATGCTGTATCCGACTTCAAACGAATCTGGACATCATTTACCAATAGATCTACATGCACTTTTTGTCGGCGAGACTGCATGTGAATGTTGAATATATATTACGCACGTGATTCTAATGATTTCGAGAAAATTTTATACTTGGTCCGGATTTCAAATAATTCTGTTGTCGGCACACGGTCTCTTTGTGACCAAATTTATGGCATACGTTGTACCTGTGGTGTTTGTAACGGCAAAATTTCGCAAAATACCAAGATCCACAAAACCAGCACATCGAAGACGGTTGAAAATAATTTAGTTTGACGTTGATCATTCGCTGAAACACCATTGCTTTTGTTGGATTTGACAGCATGGATATTACAATCTAATGAAGCATTTCCTTTGTTCTCAATAAGCGTTGTATCATTTTTGGGGTTGACCAGTCGCTGACATTCTGACGTTACCATCTGTAGTGTCATGTCATCTTTTTGCTCAATGCATGATAGTGTAGAGGCCACTGTTACCACTAACACTATGATGTTTGTGCTGTATAATTATTTTTTGTTATTTGTATTATAAAGTCTGATTGCAGTGTACAACTTATCGTCATCGCGTTGTACAATTTTTGACTCTGGATTATCTCCGTTCAAACATGTATCTGTCGCATCTTCGTTCCCGACTTCTTGGTCATACGCGTAGTTGGTGATTGTTGTGCGTGGATAAGTCTTGTTATTAACGAAGGCGAAGTTATAAGATATATAGTTATTGGTTCTAACGAAGTTACTAATCCAGCAGTATAAAAATAAGTCAACTTCGTAATCTGAAGGTCACAGCAATAGCAATAATAATAATGATAGATTATTATCAAGTAGCAATTCGTAAGTAAAAGTATGTCAGTTTACAGGCACGATTAGAATTATCTCGTTCTAATGTCAGCATCTGCTGGTGACCGATGGCTAGAAACATTTAAGCTGAACATTTGACAATGCATTTAAATTAAAACGTTCAGCTCGTAGATTAATTCTGCTTGCATAAGACAAATAATCTTCATCTGTATCTTTTGTCAATTGGAGGCATTTATAACGAATATGAAATAAAGATGTTAATTCACAGAATATCGTATTTAAAATGCCAGTAGTTTCACTAAATATTAGATCTCTCAAATGTCGTGACAGGATATAATTCTCTTATTTAGAATATTCATGCTGACTAAGGTTTTGTGTTAATAAACGCACCTTTTTGGCATCATCTATATTTTTATACTCCACTTGAAAAAGGTCTTCGATTCTGCCGAGCCATTATTCAAATGTGTGGCCATTTTCTTCATCAAAATTAAATTCTGGAATTGAACTAAGTGATAATTCTATTCCTTTTTGTTCGGCAGTTATTCTGTACTTGATAACAATTTTTGATGAATTGTTCCACACCATCGAGCTTCGTAGTGAATCAGAAACAGAAATGTTGTCGCACCATAAAACAAGCCATTGGTCAACGTACTTTTGATGAAAGTTTCTCTCGTCAACTTTTCCTTTCGAAACTGCTACAACAAGTACAAGCAGTTCTGATCACATTTCATAATAACCCAGTAGATAAATCTGCTTCATCTGCAGATCAAATTCTAAAGATCAATAGAACTCGCCACAGTGAGATCTGTTCTGCTACAGAAGAACTTCATGTGAATAAAAACAGAATCATGAAATTGTGCAATACTTTATCTCGTTTCGTCGACCAATGGGTACAACTCAGACCAGGCGATTTATGACGACGAGGTCCTTTACGTAGGAGATCACTGTCTCGACCTCGGCAGGCGGAAAACTCACATTGGCGTTAGTACCACAACTCCAGAGATTTTGTTGGCTGAAGACAAAAGAGGACATCAAAGAATGTACACGGTCCTATGTGGCCTGGTAAAAGAACAAGGTGATTACGCTTTCAAAAATACAGGTTGACCTGTAGTTGTAATATGGTGTGTAATATTACTGGTTACACAAGATAATTTTGATGTTGCCTTATTCATATCTAAAAACTTGTCAAGTGTTAGCTCAAATTAGGGTTAGTTAAATGTTTAAAACGAAGAGGGCATAGGCTACAACCTAAGGCAGTGGTACCTCAGACGTATAGCTTTATGTTGCTATCAACCAGCCTCTTTTTACTAGGGACAACGAGCAGGTCAACGTCACTTAGTAAATCTATGCCTATCATAAGTATTTTCACATCGGTAATGGTGAAATTCCAGTGTATGGATTTTCGTTAACCCACGTTCAAGTAGACATATATTTCGCCATACATAGCTGTTTCATTCCCGTCTGCAGCCTGTAGCCGAACGCTGTTTCATGTTGTCGATCGAATGCAGTTATATGTAGGACGCTGACTTCTACCCCAATATTGACAAGGTAACTAACCTTCGTTATCACATTCGTGATGAATAACAGACAGTGCGTTGACCAATGGCTTTTCTATGTGCGACAACACTTATGTTGCTGAATCACAACCAACCTCGATGGTATGGAACAATTTATGAAGACGTTGTCTATCAGACAGGTCTCCTCGTTCGACAATAGATCTTCTGAGTTGGTTGTAAGGTCCTAGGCAGTCGGGGCAAAATAAAAAAGTGGTGATGTACCTGTTCAATTCACGGTGAAGTGACCTTACGACAGTAAGGAATAGAACATGTAGATCTGTAACACTGTGGTCTCGAAACTCGGTTTCTGAGTAGCAGAGCCAAGCTTCTATGTTTGCTGTTCAAAAGGGGATGAGCTAAAAGTTTGGAGACGTGGGGATTTTAATCCTAATAAGCATAGGAGCCCGATCAATCATCATTAAAGTACCGATATATGCAAATACAAAAGTACAGTGAAAAGCATGAGAAAAGAAAAATATTTACACAAAAACACCCTAATAAAACTATAAGCATGAACGAACTTACAGTTATGATTGAGCCCACGTCGAGCTTACCAATGAGGTACACCCGGTATATAACCAAGTGACGTTTGTCGTATATCCAGAGAAACTTCTAACGATTAAACCCACACGTGTGAATAAGAATAAGCCAGAAGGCAGTGAGGGATAGGGAAGAAGTTATATTTGATTGTGAGTAGAGCGTCAACAGGATAATAACATCTTAGCTGGCTAATTAGAGAGTGTGTTGTAAGCCACGTCGTGTCGTGATCTGGTGATGCGTGACTGAGTACCTTCAGCTAGTCATGACAGCTAAAACAAATATGTTTGGCATCAGTGACAAGAGCCTATGCACCTATCTAATGAATGGATTATTTTCTGCCACAAGTTCATTGTGCTTTCATGTTTTAGTGATTCTATAATTATTGTGCAGCGGCTTCTTCGAGTTCTCTAAGGTCAGTGTGATCGAGGTATATTTTACTTAGTATTGGCGCAACTGGGTATTGCTACCAAATGAGTTAAAGTAATCTGCAAATAATTTTCATGTTTCTTTAACTCACTGTATTACGCACATTGTGGTATTTGATGTTAAGTCATAAAGGTGTTTATGACTACTCTACCCAATAAACCAAAAAGTTGGGCCAAACAGCATGTAAAACATTCGGCCACACGCATGGCTTCCTGACATTTTGCCCAATGTTCTGGCCCTATCCTTACGGCTGGCCCAATTATCCAGTCATTTGACCCAACCTTAAATTTCACGTTCAGTCTGCTGGCCCAATGTTTTGTTCGTTTGGCCCAGCGTTTATATACGAAGATCCTAATGTTTTGGCTTACTGAGTATTTACAAATTAGTCATAACACACCAAGCACCAGTGTTTTCATGCGAACGGTCATCATTTTTCTATGATAAGCATTACGCGGCTTCTTAAGTAGATTACAAAAGAACAATGTTCTGAAATGACAAGTCACAAACTACCTGTAAAGCATAGGTAAATGCGGATTTAATGGTTAATTTAATATGAATAAAGGCGACAGTGCAGTATATATCGCCTACGCCCTCGTATAAGTTGTCTTGCTCTGTTAGACGCGTCTGCAAATTAACACTTGCAGAATAAATTTACGCCAAGTAGTCTACTTTTCTTTAATTTACACCGTATGTTCTACTTGTTGCTTAAATTCACGCAGTATAGTCTACTTTTAGTCTACACGCACACCGTACTACACACTTGTAGGCTAAGTTCATTAAGCATAACCTAATTGTCGTCCACATTGTCTAGTCTACTTTTCTTGTACACAACATTATTCATTATATATATATATATATATATATATATATATATAATGAAGTTACTTTGCGACTAGTAACATTGGTTTTCTTAGCGTTACTCAGTTTGGGATATTGAACGTAGCCCTACCCCTACCCAGCTTGCATTTCTGCTACGTCGAAGTCGACAAAATCATAAATACACTCGGCCTTGCGTTATAGTGTTTTCTTGCCAGTCATTTTATGAAAGGTTGAGTTTGCATCCGACTCTTTTACGTAGTCAGGGGAACTGTATCACCATCAGTGCATTGATGGTATCCAATTAGTTTCGTAGAAGACAAAATTAGCCCACTAGAAGCTGAAACGTTATCGTAGCGGTGCAGTACCACTCATTTCATAGTACGCTAATTCTCATTTGGCTCCAGTGACTTCTGCATGTTGATGCCCAGGATGTTATTAGGATGCATGCACAACTTATCGATGATCAACTATTGCGATTGCACAACAAGAATCTTCTACTCCGTGATGGCGTTGGTAGTTCTATAGGAAATCTGTTTAAGCTAAGGAATTACATAAAAGTATAAGAAAGGTGTATAATTACTTCATTGTTTATCTGACTTACGGAAATGCATTTGCATAACATCAGTTATGTGTGCATACATGTACCCATTACTAACAACTGAGCACATTGAAGTATCAATGTCACCAGATTAGAATAGTGTGGTAAAAAAGCTGGTCACATCAACGTGCGGCCTAAATTGTATTAAGTCATCCTCTCTGACATCTGTTATTAATCCAGGTTTCCCTTTAACGATGACTAGATTGTTGGGTGAAGCAAAAACAGTCTTCCTATGATTAACTTGTTTCTTATAATCGTAAGTTATGACAATTTCCATTGGGTTAATCGATTCCATAGTTTACAGCCTACTACCGAAAGATATTTCAGCATAATAGTGGACAGCCTGTTTGTTTGGTGCGTACCCGCAACGTACATTGTTTTTAACTTTACGCATATACGACCCAAAATTGAGAGTGTAATAAGAATCTAGATTGCCATATATACTTGCATCATCTGCAATATGTTTTAGACAATGTAAATTGCATACAAGACGTTCGACACCATAACATCGTATTCTATTAGAAAATTACCTAAACCAGTTCTTATAATGTCTATACAACGACTATACAACTTCGGATGACATAATATATAAATGCAAGTGGCTATGCGATTAAAATTTACATGCATATGCTTCAGTGGAACATTTGTTAGAACAATGGGTCCTAGGTAGTGTAGAAATAAACAGTACTTAATAGACATGTCGATTTATTTACACCCGACAGGGAAAGAAGGCACTAAATGCCTCATTATCGCTTTTATTTACACTTTACAGGTTGTTTGGTTAAGTCTGCAAACTCTTATGAGTTCTCTCTATGAATAATTAAAACTATAATATACTTCATTCTAGTTGTTGGACGCTTTCAAGTGATCTCTTCATCAATACCAATTTGATATGGTAATATACTCCACGTCTTTATGTCATTTTCCTCTTTGTTAGTGTAAAGTGACTGTCGTGCGTACCAAAGCCATTTGAGCCTTGTCTTACTAGCAGGTGATAATTGATGAATAGATACGTGGCTGATATTAAAGGCTTTTGCTAGTTCTGTTGATTTTCTGTTTAGCGAATATGTTTATTGGTAGGAATTTTAACTCGTTTATCGCTTATGAAGTGCTATTCATTTATGTATCGACTATTGATTCCTCTCTTCTACTGCTTAATATTATCACTCCACTCATCCGGGATGTTTATTTATGATGGTGTGTTTTACCAGCACTAATGTAATATCTAATATATATTTCTTGCCTACAGTAATGCCTAATCCTTTCTTAGACTTCAAGTGTACAAAAAATAATCTGCCTAGCGAATTCGCCTTGGAATTCAACAATCTTCTCTACACTCACTGTAAACTTTTTGACTACGTTATCATTTTGGTCAATGGTCTTGTGTACCATTATCAGGCTGGTGGTTGTCAAGTGCAGTCTCAAGTCGAACTTCTTAAGGTTCTCATTTAGTTAATTAAGTAGGTCGACATTTTAGATGGATCAGAATTACTAATGGTCATTCCCCTCGTGCAATGGTATACATTATTTGATAAACTATCAATTTCGGTTAAGTAACCCTTACATTGGTAGTATATTGTTCACTGCAGTACATTTCCACCGATTACCGTTGTGATTCTTCGTACCTGTTCGATGCTTTCAATTCATTTACATTTCAAATACCTGATGCTAACTTGTTAAATGGACATAATTTTGGTTGCTAAATTTATTTACTTTTTTGTTAATATCAATAATTCAATCACTATATACACCTAATTTAAAGAAGTTTTATTTTTCATTTTCCTAAACATAATACTAAGTTCTTAGTGTCTTCTTTTCAGATGGAAGATTCAATGTATGTAAAGAAGCTTCCAGCTCCACGTGAAGTTTCACCACTCATACGAACTGCGCGTTGGGGATTATTAGCTGCCGGAATTGTTTACGGAGCTTTGCGTCTAAATTATCTTAAAAAAAAAGAAAATAAGACTTTTGAACATGATCGTGCAGTCATAGAAAAGAGATTAAAAGAGTACAATGAATTGCTTGCTTTAAAGGCAGAAAATTCTTCACGAGAGTTCGCCGAAACAATTGGTTTGCCATCGACTGATTAGGTTACATAAATTGACTTTAGAAGTTCCTGTGATGTACATCACTTTCATTTTCTAGATACGCAATTACTCTACGATCTCTTTATTTTTTACAATTTTAAACTAACAATAGTGCTCAATTTAAATAGGATGTGTGACAACGTTTGTATACGTTACTTAGTTTCGCAATAAATCCTGAGGTTTCTAATACGTGGTGTTGCTTAAGCGTTAGCTACAAAACTGGTTTACATCACATGCTATTGATTATAAACCACTAAACTAATCAGAGAGGTTTTTCGAAATTAGATAAGTTAGATAAAGCTGCAATAATCCAGTTACTTAAGTACACAGCTAACAACTGATTAGTTAGTTATAATCAATGTAGAACCTGATATAAATATACGTTAATACAATTTGCCATACCCTATTAACACAAGATCAAATTTACATAACGAATATTAAGGTCGTAATAATTGTAATAACAATGATAGCGAGAAAGACAAAGCATTGAGTAATACTGTTTTATAAGATGGAAGGGAAACGTTTATGAGAGAATATTATAGCTGAAGATCTAGGAAATATAACCGCTAGTCGCGGTTATCATCATCATCATCAGCAGCAGCAACGTAGAACCGGGCAAAAACGCCTGTAGGTTCAAGTTGCCATACCACAATAGCACTATGAGAATATTGAGGTAGCGTATAGACAGAATACAAGAAAGAAGAGTAAGTAAAGATGTCCAGAAAATAACAATAGAATTTAAGATCTAGATGAGGTTAAAGAGTGAATACACTTGCGCCACTGTGACCGGTTCTGAGCCATATCACCTAGTGTCTCCAGCCATTTGTTGCGATCATCACGCGGACCCCAACCAGGTAGTCTACATCTACCTACATGGCTTAGACCAGTAGTCAAGGACTTCATGGACTGATGCCATGTTTTGGTTTGGCCGCCTCTAACCTTCTTCCATCCTACTTCAGCCCTAGCTAACATGGCGCGACGGGGTAGACGGTGGTCGGGCATGCGCAATACATGTCCTAGCCATCTCAGTCGATGAAGGTTAATGACCTCTTCGACTGATTTACCGTGTTTCCCAAGAACCTTTTGTCTAACCTCACTATTACTAGTCCGGTTATTCCATGGTATACGAGCGATGTTCCGAAGATTCCTATGGTCAAATATCTGGAGACGACGCATATCTTGAGTTTTCATGGCCCACGTTTCGCAGCCATATGTTAAGATGGCGCGGATTGCTGCGCAGTACACCCGGCCTTTCGTTGAGACACGGATATCTCGTCTGCGCCACAAGTGCCGTAGATTGGCAAATGCCAATCGAGCTTTCTGGATCCGCGCTGAGATTTCATCAGACACCGACCCACCAGGGGTAATGAGACTTCCGAGATAAGTGAAGCGATCAACGCATTCAATTACTTCACTCCCTATAAATAATTTGGGGGAAGAAGCAGACCAGTCCTGGAGTAACATTTTGCATTTGGGAGGGGAGAAGCGCATCCCAAATATGCCTGAATTGTTACTCAACGTGTTCAAGAGACCTTGAATGCTGAGTGCATCTTCACCAAATATGACTATATCATCTGCATATTCTAAGTCGACAAGAGAGCCTCCTGGAAGGAGACTAATCCCAGAGGACTTAAAAGAAGTGAGAGAGATTTCTAACAGTACGTCTATGATGAAATTAAATAAAACTGGGGATAAGGGTCGCGGTTATCATATGAACATCAGCCAAGTGATTCGCACCTGCCTGTTTCGTTTAGGCGAATAATCCTTTATTTTATAAACTGATACGGCATCTCAATTCGACCGCCCCTAGCTTTCTTTCAATGTACTCCTACAACATGATCCGACACCTGGAGGTAGATAGTGTTCGGGTATGCGTGACATTGGTCCAACCATCTCAGTTGGTGGAGACCATCAGTATATAATGCTTTTGTACAATTGCCACTAAGTGAAGATGCTTCTACGCCAATGATGTCAGCTGCGCTACTATATGTTTTCATTCACTGCATTTCATTTTCTTATTTGCTAAAAGATCCAAGCCGAGCAAAAAGGATGTCATATCTACTCAGCTTTTTCTATTAGGGATATTTTTAGTAGAAGTCAATCGTCGTATCTTTCCAATCTGTTCAGCTTTGTTATATTTGATACTACAGAGTGGATTTTAATACGTTAATTGGGACTAATTTACACTGAAAATTCACAAATCGACAACATTTAAAGTTGTTACTCCTAGAACTTTATGTCTCACTGAAGTACAAAATATTAGTAAATGGAATCAGGGTTTATGACTGCACGACAATAATATTTAGGAAAATTATAGCCACTTTTAAGCAATATGGAGTTATAACAAACTGGGTAATTAAATAGTTTGTATTGATTGGTTTCACAAGAAAACTGTCTCGTTTTATTAGTTTCGTCTTTGAAATAAGTTCATTTGAGTACATGAGTCGGTAATTCAGTGTTACAAGTTGTCATTACTGTCGCATCGTCTCATTACGCTTTATCTATTGATCACTAGTCAACTAATTCGAAGTCTACAAGCTGTGGGTTATGCAATAAGTAGCATGATGACCTATCAAATCAACTATGTTAAAAATAAAGAAGCGACTACCTATTACCATTATATGGTATTAATTCTATATCACAAATATATAAGTATTGGCTAGATTGTTGTTATGAAGTCAGGCGAAGGCTGATGTGTGGACATGACTAGTCAGTATGTTCTTGTCCTGTGATTGCTAGTCTCTTCTAAAGCTGGAGTAAAGATAAGACAACTAAACTGATAGTTGTATTATATCCTAGGCATTCCTATATATATATATATATATATATATATATATATATATATATATATGCACAAAACCGGACGACACAGCCGACTAGGAATTCAACATTAATACAAAACATGGGCGACAGTGGTAGGGAATAGAGGTAACGTGAACGCAACTAATTAATCGTAGTTCATAAATAAGAGAATGTATTGATAGTAAACATGCTAAACTGGAGGATAGGGCATGAGGAACATAATGATGATAGGGATAAAATGCCTACATGAAACAGATAGGATAACTGAAATAGTCTTCAGATACGTAGTTCAGAAAGTTAGTCATTCTTTAGTCTCTATAACAATTAGGCTACGACACTGGCTTCCGGGGACTTTCTAGCCAATCAAAAACGGCATTTGGTTGCAGTCTAGGTTATGATGAATGCAGTGAAACTACAATGGATAAACAGTTTTTACGTGACCAATGAAGTTTTTTGAGATATGTTCACCGACTAAAAAAAACCAAAACGTTTTTAATAAAGCAACTCGTCAGTGTAACTCCCTGCTGCTGCTACCTCATATTGGTCGAGCTTGCCTGCCGTGACAATCCGAGTGAACCACACCGGTTGAAGTAATCGTCCCTTAAGGTCCTGTCGTGAAAGGGAAGTTGATTGGAGGTCGGTGAGATTATAATCAGCAGTCCGAAACCGGAGCCCTACTTCCGACTGTATGCAAATGTGACGGCAGTAAAGGATTTCACCCAGTCAGCCAGCATAACAGCGATGCTGTCTCCACACAAAGAAAGGGTCGTATTAGAAAAAGGTTCACACGTCACCTCACTTCACGGATTTGTGTCCGCTAGCGGATCCTTAATAAGCACTAAGCTAACACATCAAAAGCTAGCTGTAAGCAACCGATCTCAAGCACAGCAGTCACATTCTCTGGTTGTTAGGACTTTTATGTATCTTTATGGGGAAAACCTTCATGATGTAGGCAACCGAGAACTGGTGATTGCTCTCATGCCTCTAACAGCAGTTGAGATCGCCCTCTTCACTACATAATCCCTATCGCATTGAAACAAACGCTGCATATGACATCATAAGCATTTATTCTCAATCAAATTACAACAATAAAATCAAAGTTAAACAAAAATAAATTGAAATATTAGTAGGAATTTAATTGTTGTTATATTTCTTCGTTGAAAATGGAAAACAAAAATGAATAGGCAACAAATTCAGTGAGTAAATGAATATTCAATGTACAATTCATTATATATAACACAGATATGAAGCCTATTGTTATCTGTAACGTTTATAGTGTTTAATAAGTATTCAACAATTTAGACTAGATTTTTGTTCATTTAGTGTATGAATAGAGTAGATCTAGGTATGACTTCTATCGAAGATTTCATTTCATCACTTCACTCTAAGCATATCTGTATATTTTATCTTTTATTTCTGGATGTATTATATATGATGTGTTTACACTAGGCAGCTGATGATAACTCTAACCGATTGAAATATAATCTTTATTGAGAATTATACTGTAATATACAGCACTCACTTAGTAAATGAATGAATAAATAAACAACAGTGATGCATATCAATACAGTGAATAGGTGTTTGATAACTTCAATAGGTATGAATGTGTATGGTTGTTCTTTCTGGAATGTTTACATATATCACTTCTGATTATTGTGTTTATATTAATGAGTACTAAATTATAAGATGATTGCAAACTTAATAACCAAAAATGAAAAGTGTACTGATGATATTGGGTATGAATGTGTCTTGAATTATTTAAACGTTAAAGCAATTTAAAGTGATTGAATTGTCCACTTATTTACTGATGATCAAGATGTTGATGACATTGATGATGCTGCTGATGATGATGAGGAACTAGAGGAAGAAGAAGTTGGTATAATAAAATTCGAATCATTCATTTTATTATCATTAGGATATTTTATATTTGATAGTAAATTAAACCATGAATTAAGCATTGTCACAGGTACTGGCATCCATACACATTTATTTTCTGGAATACTCGTAGTATCAGTCTTATTATTGTCATCATTAACAATATTATTGTAAAGATTCAAATTCGGCGTCATTTTTAAATCTGTCGACGTCACATCAATAGGACAATGATAATCATTACTATTTATATCTCCGTTATAAGTAGTTTGTTCATCATTCATAAAATTTGATTTTGTGAAATTATACATTGGTGTAGATTTGTTTGTATTCACTGAACTGTTATTTAACGAATAATTTCCTATTGAATTTAAACGATTCAATCGAGTTAATTGTTCACTTAAACGCTTCATATTAATAGAATGACGTTCATTATGCAATTTAGCTGGTAGTTTATCTATCATTTGTTTATTTGTATAATATGTCAATGTTTCCATATTATTACTATGCTTATGAATGTCTTGTAGACAAGATGGTGTAATTTGTTGCATATTTTGTATCAATGGATAATTTAATTCATTTGTTATAAATTGAAAATGACAACTACATTCACAACATGGTGATCGTGGTCTTTCACTTTGATTAAATGATTGTTGAAAGAATAAATTTTCAAGTGTTATTGAATTATTTCTAGTAAATTGTATAGAATTATCTTCATCATACTGTTGAGTATCTTCAATTTTTGATAATTCTGCGCTGTAATTACTGCGTAAATTAATTGGACATTGATCAGTACTTTGTTTATGCATTAAATGAGGATTCTCTGAATGATTTCTAAGAAATTCTTGTTTATTTCTTAACATAGAATCATTTTGTCCAGTTGTACAATAGGCATTAGCTGAAGAATGTATCTGATTTTGTTGTTGTAGTTGATCAATGTTGAATTGTTTAAAAGTTTTATGATAATTAAATGGATTCATTAATAAACTGCTTGATTCTTTAAAACATTCTATCAATTGATAATTATTGACATAATTACTTTGTGATATAATAGAAGCCCATGAAGAAATGAAATCAGTTAAATCATTCACTTCATTTGATGTTGATGACATTTCAATTGGATTTTGTTCAATTAACTTTGATGTAGATTGACCAGAATGTTCTGGGAGGACATTATTGTTTATGGGGGGATTCATTTCAAAGTTACTTTTATTCAAATATGAATTAATAAATGCTGAAATTGTTTTTATGTCAAAATTAGTAGCGGAATTATGTATAGAGTTATTATTATTTAAATAAGTCAAATTTGGTGTTGGTTCAGTTAGCATAGGTGTTAATGTACAATGATTTGTATTAGTACTAATGGTATTTAAATCATTCTTAGTAGTATTACTACTAGCAGTATATTTACAATCTCGTTCATTTTCATGTAACTTAACACTATGAATAGGTGAATTAAACCATTCTTTGTGTTGGTGGTGGTGATGATGGTAGGGATGTTGATGGTTACGTAATTCATTCGATTCATTACAATGATATAATGAAGTAGTTACTGGAAAATTACTATCCTCCATTTTTGAATGCATCGCTAGTGTATTATTCAATGATCCTTGTTGTAATGATTTACATGTAGATGGTATAGAAGTGATCACTGTTGATGTAGTCATTATTGATGTTGTAACTGATGTTGTTATTGGTGTTGAATTCAATGAAGTGCAACAAAATTTAATCAAATGTTTTAATCCTATAAATTGATAAACAAATTTTCTTCCATGTACTTTACGTATAATATTCTTTTGATAGTAGTATCTTAATGCACGACTTAATTTATCATAATTCATACGATGATTTTTATCTTTACGCATACCCCATAATTTAGCAACAATTTCAGCTTGTACTAAAATGAATTCACCACGTTTATTTGTCCATCTAATAATGTGTTCATATTTATTAGATAATAATAATTCTAATAAAAATTGCCATAATGTTAATTTTCCATTACTTCCATCTATTTCAGTAGTATACTGTAATTATGAGATTTTTTTGTCAAAAGGAATAGACAAAGAATTAAAAACGAAATGTTAGTAATTGTTTAAATGAAATATAAGAATGCTACGTATATAGAATGATACAAAAGACTGCTATTGAACCATTCAAATATTAGAATAGTTCTTTGTGATCAACATGTTCAACAGTTGGAGATGTGGGATAACATGGTTTATAATCGATGGGATGTATCCATCGTTTATCCCCCAACAGATATTTAGCTTCTAAGTTATTTTCCTACCTGATTATATTCTCTATGCCTAATCCTTTTTAGTACCATTAATATTACCTTGGTATTCATTTCTCCGTACGGATGTCATACGGTGACTCGAACCGAAGAAATATATGCCCTGGGTCCTACATTTCTTTTGACATCGATAAAAATGACTAATCGTATGTTGAAAGTTCTGGCCACTGTTATTTATCGTGAATTGTTCAAGCCAATCAATGGTCGTGATAACTGTCCCAGTGTGAAAGTTATCTAAAGAGTGAACGGATTTCTATTTTATTTGATAGGAGGGTTCCTAAAGCCATTACTAATGTGTTCACAGTGATTTATTTCGGAGATTAAGCGTCACTTCTACTTGCATTTCAGTATACCATTTATACTACTTAATAAAATTCAGTAGTTTATGTTACTTTTTGTATTTTGTTGCCTATATTCTCTCTTGATCGTACTCGGTAAGGGATCACTGAAAATCAGGAAATATTGGTAGTTGATTAATCCTAGTAGTAGTCCTCAGCAATGAACACCATAGACCCTACAAGAGGATCGAACCCAAGATCTTCAAATATCCCGACGACGAATGGTTAACTTCAAGATGTTCTACACATTCTAGTGAAATGTCGTAACTAGTGTTCGAACATGTCGGGATGGTGATAGAAATGTCTGATGGCACTCATCGTTGCGTTATCTCTTGAATTAGGAATCCCATTATTAGCCCCGATTCACTTCCCGACCTTCTACTTAGAAGTATAACCCACAAGACAGTGGAGTAACAATAAAAAGGGCAGTCCCATACTAGCTTTGATTATAATATGTTGGCATGCCATTTGTAGCCTCAGAAGTTTATGTATCCTTTTGGTTTGAATGTAATGTTCTCCATTTACTCCAGGTGCACTCTCTGCATCCATCATTGATCCGGACTGAGTTTCAAACAGTCAACTTACCTCTTCTCTCATTCATAATAGCACCCCGTCCTCGCTACCCCCCTTATGTGAAAGCAGTGACTATGACTTACCAACAGAATTCATAAGCACGTGACGTATGAAAGGGTTTTAAGAGAGGAGAGAAGGTATACCTTGACTTCATTACAACTACAACTGCAGAAACTCATGATCTACTTTAAACAGAGTACCGACAATTTCTCGTTATTTTGGATACAATACGAGACTGATCATAAGTTACTCTTGAATAAGCAAAACGCTTGCACTTAATCGATGCGGCATCAAAGATCTTAGCTAAGAAATAAGTTCTTCGTATTCGTCAGACACCGTTGAAAGCCAGAGAGCAACGAATGTATGTATGTATAATCAACATACAACCTAGCACATGTGTGCATCAATTTAAGTTGCCATACCTCAAAGGCACAACAACATTAACACCACATTAGTAGGAGTAGAAGTTACTTCAATGATAATAATAACGAAAATAAGTGAGAGTGAACTTATGAAATATGGTTCAAGGAGAAAGAAATGGAGCATGGACAGAAGGCTATGAAATAATTGTAAACTCACAATTTAAGAGAGAACAAAGAGTGGATATGCTTACGCCACTGTAACTGTTTTTGAGCTATGTCACCCAATGTTTTCAACCACTGGTTACGGCATTCGCGCAGACCCCAACAAAGTAGTCTGCATCTACAGACACGGTTCAAACCAGTAGTCAGTGACTTCATGGACTGATGCTATGTTTCAGTTTGGCCTGCTTTAACTCTCATTCTACTCCTGTATCAATCATTATCGCGCGTCGAGGTAGACGGTGGTAAGGCATTAAGTAACACATCCCAACCACCTCAATCGATGAAGATTAACAAACTCATCGACTGATTTACCACCTTTCCCAACTACTCATCGTCTAACCCCGTTATTGGTTACTCAGTGATCCCAGTTAAAGAAAACGATGTTTTGAATATATCGGTGATCAAATACCAATAACCTATGAGAGTAACTGATAGCTATCTACTTTTAGTACGAGACACCACTACAGTGTACACCCACGAGGTATCAAGGTGAATATTCTACCACCAGCCCTACTGGTTCTGCAGTCAATGGTAGAATTCTCATTTCGATCAGTTTGTAATAAAGCGCGACAATCGTTCAAAACTGCGGTTGTGACAGGGCACAGCTAACGTATATCATACCAGAACAAACATGCTATCCAATGCTTTCTGATTTTCAATTAGAATGAATTCCCATTAAACCAACTCAACTTAATAAATAAGTGTCATTTTCAACTTTCATGCAAACATATGTTTCCTTAACTAACGGGAATTTTACTAAATTTTGAAACTATTAGCGATCCATTAAGTAAGCTTATCATATTTGTCTGTTGAAAGCATTTTGGGACAAGGTTTCGTTTTATGTGACACTCGTCAACAAAAAAGGAGCAATTAAGAATGAGAGAATTTGACAAATTTGTATAATAGTAGTACAAGTTTTCACATAGAAAGGAAGAGAATAGTAGTGGTTAAAGTGCAATACAGCTAATCACTTACAGAAACACATCATGTATACTGACAATACAAATTTGGTACTTCTTAATCATTCATAATCAACACAGTAAAATATACTATTCGAGATAAAAAGAAAATACCAACACTATATCGATGTTTAAAGTAAATAATACAAAGCCATTCGATTTCAATTCATTCATCCATAGGCTGACATGCTCATCTCAAGAATTTAACTTGTGCTTATCAACAACATGTATCAATTCAACCAATAAACGTAGAATCGAAGTGTGTTGATGACATTCATTACTCAAAGCATCGAACAGTTATTCAAATGGTACTACGGTATATATATATATATATAGTATGTTGAGGGGGAGTTGCATTACACTAGAGCGTGGATCATTCCAGACTTACGAAATGAAATGTCACAGTTAAACACGTCCTTTGAAAAGAACTTCATCATACCGTATTACCATTTGAATAACTGTTCGATGCTTTGAGTTCGATAATCAGTAATGAGTGTCATTAGCATATTTCGATTCTAAGTTTATTGGTCAAGGTGCTACATGTCGTAAGAGATAAGGAATGAAATGTCTAATGAAAATTACATTCTAATATGCAGTATTTACTCACCTACTAAATGAGTGGATAGATGACCTAAAGAACAGGATACATAACATAATCAAAATAGTTACTGATGAACCTGGTCTTTTTTGAACCAGTCAACTTTTTAAGGTAACCAATCCCTTTATTATTATTGTTATTATCATTATTATCCGTATATATCATTACGAAGATCAGACTTGGTAATTTCAAGTAAATTAAGCATCGGATAGGTTAATTATAGAAATAAGTGATATGTATATTTGTAATATTCCAATGAGTAGCAAATTAAATTTTCTGACGTTTTGCAGCTTAGTGCAAGTTGCCGCTTTAGAGAATAAATAAATAACTGAATCGAATTAACATAAGTAAGTCAAATTCACTTGGGAAGTGAAGATGAACACAATGAGTTACCATGTTTAGACTGCCTAGTCAAAAGAAATTTGAATGGAATTTTTAATCTGAGCATACATACTCAAATCGATATATCGATTTGAATTCACCACATCCATCCAGTGCCAAAATATCCCTAGTTCTAAACTTATTCAGGAAAACCTACAAAATCATTACATCAGAAGATGATAACTGTACTGAATACAAAAATATGATTAGCATCTTACGATTTGATGATTTTCCAATGAATATTATTAACAGTATGTAAAAACGAAGGGACTTATTATTGACTAATAACAAATTTACTAAAACGTCATGGATTGGTGTCGTCGTTCTACTGTATCGCTAGGATACAATATAAGAATTGTAAAGGATTGTAAAACAACGTGGTATTGATGCATAGTACAAAACTATCGACTTTCTTAGAGGTACATTAATTAAAATAAAAGACAAGATCCCTTTCCACTCTACACAGAATTGTGTCTACAGGCTAGGTTGTGTTGATTGTGATTCTTTCTATATTGGAGAGTCATCACGAGAAGTCAAAACTAGTGCCAAGGAACATGAAAGCTACACTCAACTTCCTTCTAATAAACTTCTTGAACTTGAAAAGTTACAAATTACATCAACAATAGCAGTACATGCTATCTATCACAACTGTAAAATCGATATTAAAAATATCCAAATTATTCAATAAGGTTTTTCCAATCCTAAGGAAAGACGAATAGTTGAGGCGCTTAGCATTTCGTTCAATCTAACTACACTTAACAAAAGGGAAGACCATTCTATTCACCCAACATGGACTTTCTATCTAACAGACCATAATTAAAGTACATCACATTTCTTTCACATTAACATGCACAATTTTATTCTGATTTCACATATCTTTTTTACAACCACTCAAATTACACTAACTTATACGAATATGACCTGGATGACTCGACATGACACAATCTGACTCTCATTTTGATTGCACAAACTTATTTTGATTTTAATGTGTTCCATTGTGTATTATGTAATCTTGTTTTGATTCAATTCAGTTATTCATTTTAGTCGCCAAAGAAGAAGTAACTTGCGCTAACCGGTGAAAAGTCATAAATTTTAATTTCTACTTATTGGAATATTACAAATATACTTTATATTATTATTATTATTAATATTAATATTATTATTATATTATTATTTATTATATTAATATTATTATTATTATTATTATTATTAATTATCAAAAGAACATTTCATTTCAATATTTACTATCACAACACTATTCATGTAAACATTTTCAACAATTTAGCCTCACCATGATAACCAGTTTAATTGAATGAATGTCGAGTTTTCTTTCCTCTCCATGCACCCCCCCCCACCCACCTCCTCACAGCTATTCATATTCACTTCCCTAAATTCGATAAATAGATAGACTGACAGACAGTTTGGTCTAGTAAAAACTACTATCCTGTAATATTATGTGTATGTATCCATATATATGTAACTATGCCAATATGCATGAATTGTACAGTGTATGCATACACATACCTTATTTGCTTCCGCCTGATTTTTCCCATTCTTCCGTCTATTGATTTTTTTTTTCAGGATATAGAACGGAAGCAGCTAGAATTTACATAAGAATAAGGTGGAAAATAGAATGACAGAGAGCGAGAGCGAGAGAGAGAGTCGACTAGTTAACTTCCTTAACCTTGGGATAGGTCATAAAATTTTACTATCTGAATTGATTTTCCGTTATTGTGTTTTCATCATACAAATTCATTTCATTAAAAATGCATGACTTATGCTTCATTTATTCAATCATGAAATTTCCAATGACCACAAATTAACATTAAAAAAAAAAGAATAAAGTATGTTTAGTGTTGATGGAGAATGAATGGCAGAACTGCTGTCTAGAATAGAAATGAGACTTAAAGTCTGAGGTTATCTGAAGTGTTTTGAAATGTTCAATAGAGACATAACAACATCAACGAGAAGATATAAACATTTCTAAATTATACCCGTTGTACAAGTAATACTGGAACATGTGATGCGGCCTACCTCATCGTATGGTGTTGGCCAGTGTAGAAGTAGGATAAAAATTATCAGTAGGGACTGCTAAACCAAAACATGACATCATTCCACGAAGTATTTTTAACTGTTGGTTTAAATCATGTTGGTAAATGAAATTACCTGCTTGCTGACGCGCCTAATATTAGGGAATAATGGCTGGAGATACTGGGTGGTAAGGCTTAGAATCGGTCACAGTGGGGTGAATGTATACACTCTTTCAGTTCTTCTAGATCTCAATTTTCATCATTCTTTAGCATACATTTTCACTTCATTCCTTTTTGTTGAGTTATATTGTAGTACTAATCATGCAAATCTGATCTCGTTGTAATAATGTGAAATAGCAACTTGGGCCAATACTCGGATGTGCCAGGTTCTATGTTGCCAATATCTGGCTGAATACGATAGACTGAATTCAGTAGTTCGATGGTGAACACGACAATGCCTGACAACAAACGGACAAAGTTTGACTTCAAAGATAGATATAAACACTGAAGTGTGTGATTTCACTTAACAACCATAATTTAACCTTAATCATACTCGTAAACTATTTCGATATCTAGGCAATCAATTCAGGATGTAGATATGGTAACAGTGACTGGTCGACTTCACAGCATCATAACATCGATGGAAAGATAGAATCACTTTCAAATTATCCTCATTAAGTACAATTTAATCCGAGATTTTCAATCACTTTTTTTTCATTCATGTAGCAAGTGAATGATGCAAACCAGAATCTCACTTTCAGTGAAGATTTCATATCAAACCGTACCCTTCACTATATTTATGTTATTCATCCATTACCTATCCTCAGTCAGATTGAAATGTTCACAGAAGTTACAGAAAGCTTTAAATTCTTAAAATGAAATTTTTTAAAACAAAAATTAACCGGGAACGTTGAATAAATAATGCTAATTAAACATTGAAAACATTCCAGATAACCATAATCGACTTACATTACTTACGTCTATTCACAGTGATTTAGATTGTCAAACTAAGTTTAATCGAGTAGAAGGAATTCCATAAACACATAGTGCAGAATAAAGCGAATATCATTTCCTGAAGCCCTTGGGGATGGGAGAACCTAATGTACGCACTGCTAAGGAGTCCTATATTAGGATGAAACAGTTGTTCAGTGCTCCCTGGTTTTCAATGGTACCCTGCCAACATCAATCTGTGACGAATTCAATCAGCTAAATTTGTTAGAATGTATTGGAGTGGCTTATAGAGATCTGATACGAGTCTTCAGAAACCTCAAAGGAGGTGAAGGCATATCATACAACCACTATTCATTAGAATTCCTAGAATCTTTTACATAGTACCATCTAGATGATCGATTGCACAGCATCCTGCCCTCAGACTGGATTTCTAGTCATCTTAAAACTATAAACATATGTTTATTGTAATTATGTAATGGTAAAGTGTTTCTTCTTCTCTTCTGTTTATTTTGTCATTGCTAAACCTAAATATGCAAATAGTTACGCTCTATCGTATATTAATTGACATTGAAAGAAAAAACATGACTGTAGGTAGTAACCTATTCACTGAAAAACTCAAAGTTCTTTGGTACAATCTTCAATTAGGTCAAGTCAGTTGACTCCTGGGGATTCACAAACACTAGAATATTCTACAAGATCCCAATCTGCTAGAAGCCCTATTCGCGCTAAGGAATGTTAGAGTAAGTTATAATAGAGAATATCCATTTATTATAATTCTATCTGTATTAGCTTACATACTCTGAACAGCTAGACTACCATAAAGTTGAGATTTCAAGCGGTCTGACTTCATGTGAACAACCATTGGTCAGCGTACAACTGTTTCGCCCTAATATGGAACTCCTCAGAAGTCATCACTCAGAAGCATATTGGGAATCAAACCTAAGGAATTTTTCGTCACTCAGCAAGCGCTTACATTTTAAACCACTGATTTAGCTTTGCTCAAAAATTCAAAATAATAGATGCTCGTACAATTTTCACTGTGTGGCTTGAAGATCTTCAGTTCAATCCCGGATAAAGACATGGATGCACACATCAGCGGAGTCTCATAGTGTAAAGAAATAGCTATTCAGTGCTTTTTAGTTAACGATAATTATCTAACTTGAATCAGCCCTTGATTTCAAATAATACAATCATCACAGCACTTAATATCAACTACTATAAACTTGCTTTTTCAGTCAATATAAAAGTCAAAATTTTCAACACAAATGTGAAGACAGTCCTGTTATATGGAGCTGAAACTTGGAGAACTACGAAAAGTATCCTACGGAAGATACAAGTATTTATAAACAACTGTCTGAGTAGGATTCTTCGGATCTCTTGGCCAGATACCATCAACAACAACCTGTTGTGGCAGAGAACTAATCAACTTCCAGTTGAGGAAGAAATTAGGAAAAGACGCTGGAGGTGGATTAGACACACACTGAGGAAACCATCAAACTGTGTCACAAGACAAGCACTGACTTGGAATCCTAAAGGCCACAGAAACAGAGGAAGACCCAAGAACACATTGCGTCGGGAATTGGAAACAGACATGAAGAGAATGAACAGCACTTGGGAGGAGCTAGAACGGAAAGCCCAGGACAGAGTTGGCTGGAGAATGCTGGTGGGCGGTCTATGCTCCACTTGGAGTAACAGGCATTGATTGATTGATTGATAAACTTGCTTTTGGCAGTTGCTCATTATGGTTATAGCTATATACAAGTTTCTAAAAATACATTGATACCTTCCAAGTTTTTATGAAAGTAACAACTAGAATAGCTTATTTGGCATATTTAGCAAGAAGAGTTCAGTAAATAAAGTGTAAATAAGAAGTTTATTCTAAGGATCATAACCAATCGCCATGAAAATGAATCCGGCTGATTTGTGATATTTATTGAAATTAATGGGACACAATGAGTTATGTAGTTCTTCTTTTAGCGAGGAACGTATATCTACTCCGCATCGTTTAAAGTAATCCTTTGTCCAGATTTGGATTGTGGATGGCAAGCGGAATTCAATATTCGCGTTTAATCTTATTCAGGATTCATCAGCTGGCTGTACATTACTCCCAGTATTCATGTCGAATTCAGTTTGTTACGTGTCAATTTCCATCGTGTTCACCACCAGACTACTGAGTCTTGGCGATCGTGTTTATTCAGTGACTGTGTAGATATAATTTGAATTTCAGCTGCATCAACGCAATTCGCCCAGGACGCACATATGGCGACAGCGACTGATTAATTTTAGTCTATATTGAACCAACAAGAAGATTCCAACTCATTCAAATTATATTCGTTTGCTCGGTTGAAAACGACAATCGAAACTGACAATCATTTTATAACTTAGTGCAACTAGTTCGGAATATTTTCAGTGACAGTGGCTCAACATAGCGAATTAACTGAAGTTAGTAATCGCTGATAAGTCTGAATATCCCAAGTTCTGTATCTAATAATGGTAATGTGGGTGAGCAACACTGAAGTGTCTCATATTAGGGTGAAATAGCCGTCAAGTAGTAACTAATGTAATTCGATAAGGTAAAAAACTACATCACAACTATTGTTCGTTATGTGAAATGTCAAAAAAATATGATCAAATGCTTTAACTAGATATTCAGAAGCGACTTCACATTCTACTTACAACAACAATAATAACTTCTTTACTCAGTATTGAGTTTATTACAACATAGCACTCTGAGTTTACAATATTTCAACAAGTTACTCTTATTTCTCAAAGGTGTCTCAGGAGAAAAAATAGGCATTAATATGAATAAAGGAGAAATCAGATGAAAGTTTTGCAAGAAACGAGGAACTTTTATAGTAACCAATAACCTGGTTATTTACGAGTGTAGATTTCTCAATCAGATCGACTCTGACAACACTTTTATCGCACAATACATGTTCAAGAACAGTTGTATTTTCCTCGACGTGTAATGATCTCAACGTATTTGTGTTATGTATGGAAAAAAATACACAATGCCCTTGAAAATTGCCAATCAGTATACGGACACGTCCGCCCCGTGACTACCAGTCCCGAAAGCCGGAATAGAGAAAACAACGATTTATAAGCCAAACAGACACAATCCAATCCAATTCAAATCAATCGTATTGTATTTCAATTATACCGTTATATATACACAAATTCAGACCACACAGCAAACCAATTAGGGATTTTACACTAATACGAAACAGAAGAGATTGTGGTAGTGAGTGGGGGGGGGTAACTTGTACACGACTAACTAACTGTAGTCCATAGTAAGAGACAATATAATAACAGCAAATATACTAAACGGGAGAATAGGGTAAGAGGAATGTAACAATAACAGAAATGTAATGTTTACATTACTCACGACCAGAATAAATGAATTAGTCCTCTAATACACAGTTCTGAAAGTTTTTCACCCTTCATTAGTGGATCGACTTAACAATTTGTCTCTCGAATACAACGAGAAAGATATTTGTGGAATAGGCAGTTTATATATGATAGAATTATACTTGCCAGTTGTTTGCATGTTTTCAAATGTCTGTCCATAATCACACTCATGATAAGATTGAATGCTTCAATGCATATCCTTCAAAAGTACTTAATATTCTATGCAACGCAAATTAATTTTTCTCTTAAAAGTTCTCGAAAAAAACAATGGGGAATAGCATATAATACATAAATTTGTAAAATATGAAAGTAACTGTCCAGTAATGCCGAGACTATATAGTCCAGTTACATAATAAATTAAATGAAAAACTCTCTTCAACATGAACAACACATATGAAAACCAAAATAGATGAGGAATAAAAGTTACACCAAGATATATGAGATTCGACATGGTACAAGCCCAGATATATATTATTGTTATTTCTGAGAACAGGATAAGTATTGTTAGAGGAGGATTGGGATCTATACGATACAACGTCTATACAACTAATCGACGCATTAAACAAAACTATGCTTACAGATTCATCTTTAAGCTGTACTATTTGATATCAAAGACTAATGATACTAGTTGGCCTGTTCAAATTGATGTGAAGCAAGAGCATAACTCGAACACACAATCAACCATTAGTTAGAATTCTATTTGCTTTAACTGACGATCCACTGCCTCAAATTAGTAAGTTACTGATTCATTAGCTTAGGCCATATAGTATAACTAAACCTACGATTAGAATGTACGATATATGCATGTACAAATTTCTTGTATTAACTGAGAATCAGCCATTTCATTGAAAATTATCAACATTAGTAAGTGACAATTTATAATAGGTCAAATTTTATGTGTATAATACTACTTATTATTATCTAAAACTATGCTGAAAACTGAACTGTATTTCCGGTTTAGGTAAAACTTATATTTCCGTTGGACATTTATACATCCTGGATCATTAAACTACTTATATATATATATATATATATATATATATATATATATATATATATATACGTCAATTTTATGGGACGGAGGAATTCACGAGTGAGTGATTGGTAAGTGATCTATGAATTGAATAATAACAGTCAACTAGTAAACACTTCGACAGTAATAAATAAACCTAACTAGAACGTAATCCAGCATTTCAAATGTCACATTAGTTGGTAATCAGGGCAGTGAGTCTGAGAACTTTCGGCTTTTACAAATAATTTACATGATGTGTACTATTATCAGTTTTGGTAGACATAATCATCATAGAGTTTGACTAGTGTATATCGGTTCAAGTTATGGAACTACATCGATACAGTGAGATGAAATTATCAAAATGGAATAATAAAGTAGTAGAAGTATTGGAAATATCAGCGATAGTAAAAAAGAAGTTAAGCATGGAAAGTATCGTTCAAGAAGAATAAATTCGTAGTATAGAAAGTATGTTACTTACATACTCAGGATTAAGAGGATAAATAATGAGTAAACGCATCTGCCTTGCTTTGATCGACTCTAACTCATTCCACCTAACGTCTCCAACTACTGATAGTGGTTATCATGTGGACCCAAACCAAGAAGTCAGAACCTGTTAATATGGTTAAGACCAAGTCAATAACTGTATAAGAGTGATAGCAAATCATGGCTAAGCAGTTCGCAAGTTTTATGCAATCTACTCTCATTCCATCCAATATTTTACATCAAGTTAGGTAGTGGTTGGGCATATGCTATACGTAATCTCACTACCACAAGTGGAAAAGATACAGAACCGAATTGCTGTCGTTACCCAACCTCAGAAGTGCTCACTTATTCATTAAACAATACACAAGTAATGTTACTAGAAAACCTCATGATTAAATCACTGTTTCACTACTGTGGTAAATAGACAAATAATGTGTAAAAGTATAATGTAAACCACTTTCTAAATTGCATCAACGATTTTATGATTCCGTTAGGCACTATTCTCTGTCAGTAGCAAAAATAATTTCATTAGATACTTTATCGGTTACAGTGTTATTATTGGTTTGATTAACATCGGATTCAGTGTAAGCCTAGTTCAACAGTGAATGTGATAAACTCTTATGTTATACAAAATGAATTGACATCCAATTACAAAAATATCAAATGTAACTTAGAGTATGATACACCGAGACAACCATTGTGTTTTATGGTGGACAGCATAAAAGTTAAGCAAAAGATTGGGTACCAAACAAAAATATGACATTAGTCTATGAAGACAATTAACAACTAGACTGATATGCATCAGGAGACCTCTACTTCTTAGTAGGTAGGTAATTATGAACAATAATTAATTATATTGGATGGTATAGTTCAAAATTGACTGTGGTTTGCACAACTGTATTCAGTTCCAGTTTTAACAACAATTTAAGTCGTTCATTTTAACGTTTCCTATTTTTTTTCGCTATCACTAACACTGGTATTACTTCTAATCGTTTAGCTTTCAACGTTAGGAGTCTGTAATAATTCCTTAAAAATTCTGTAGAAGACAGTAAAGTGCTTTAAATACTTTAAGGAGTAGTCATATTATCGTATCCATGTCAATATGTTAACAGTGACATGACAGGTGACAAAAATTAAAGCATAATCGGATTACACCAACGTGGTTCACCTTTGGTGCAGTCGTGGTGTTAGTCCATCTGTAAAAAGACAGAGCTTACAATGCGTCAGTGAGAGGTGTTCAACTTTTTATTTTGGGGACCTGGTTCCTCTGAGTCGAGGACGTTCGTTAACTCTATTCAATTGCCGTTGTCTGCAAAGGATTTCTGACATTCGGTGGCAACATTGTGTTGGTAAAATTTAGCCTCGGCAATATATGAGACTACAATTCAGTCGGTGTCGCTATCTTGAACCACCAACTTAAGTGATCCGGATAAGATTCACGAATGGTTTCCATATCGCGCAGTATCTAACTACACGAACTGGGTAACAGATGAGGAAAGTTAATCAGTTTGCAATATTTTCTCTTGATGTATGGGACTGGTATCTCTCGGTCTATTACAGTTTCTTTTGTTGATGTTTCAAAGCTAGTGCCATTCAGCAGCTTGAAGCATAATCAGATATGGATCAGATTATGCATCACTCATAACCTTCTGTGGTTTTGTACTAAACTCTTTATAAAAGTGAGACGAACTCTCTTAAGTATTTCTATACCATTACTTTTCTTTAGCTTAGGGTTATAATTCCTTCGCTTCTTGGAAATATTTTTTGTGCATTCCATGATACGTTAGATAACAGACATATCATAGTATGTGTTTAAACGAACGAATATGCAAGAAACTCTGCTTTACTAAGGTTTAGTGTCAGTTGGTGCTCATTACAAACACATCTGTAATCTCAAATTCAAGTCACTGAGCTTTACAACCTGTGACGTTACCACTGAGGTATTTTGGCAGCGACTTACCGCTTACAGGACAAAAGTACTTGCATCAGTTAGTCACTGAATAGTAACCAATATCGTGTTTATCCTTGATGCTAATAAAATTGTGTTGATCAAGTTGCAATATGGCTAGTAATAAGAGTGACTTGATATTCAGGCTACTTGTCTTCAAATATTAAGTGAGTGGGGGGAGAAGAGTAGTCGGTAAGTAACATCACTCGACATGAAACTTATTCTAGGACTAGAAAAAAATAACATCCATCATAACTCAGTGATCAATCAATACGAATGACACCATCATCCACTTAATGAAAAATAAGTTTCTTTTCAAGACATTTTTTAGCTTTATATTTTATAGATTGTTTTATTACCATCTATGGTAGAGAAAAAAGATTGTATTTTTCAGGACTATTTACATTCTTCATTCAATATTGTTGAAGATATACACAGTAAATTCTTGGAGGGTGATTTTCGACCAAGTAATTACAAATGAATCGATTACGTTATTTTAAACGACGTATTCATTTAAGAACTTTTTGTTTCATGTTTTTCATCAGTATTCGAAATCGTTTCTATTTCTTTCAATTGACTAAAACTACTAGCATCAAAGTATATGGATTTCTATGCATTTAATGTAAATTATAGATATTAAGTTCTATTGTTAATTCTTTTCTAATCTTTGTTATTTGAGGTTGAGATTATTCACAACGTCTGATATATTCAATAAGTGTATTGTATTCAGTACTTTTGATCATTTTTACATTCATTTAGTAGCTAACCGTTATTTATTAGTTTAGTGTTTATTAAGGATTTCAATTCAGGTTCTCTTCTTAAGATGTTTGTGATTTATACATGAAATACCGATCTACAATATACTGACATCTTTATAGTGAACACTTAAGGTTAATTGAAAGGGATATTAATGAAAATGTTTATGCAAATTACACTTTAATGTATAGTACTCAACTACCTGAAAGTAGTGAACACAAAACATCCATGTTGCATTGAAACATTGTAGACAACCTTAACCATTCTGACAGTTAACTACAATTAAATCAACTATAATGATCAATTTTGAAGTTCAATGTAAGTAAACTTACTTGAAAGTGGATAGTACTAATTTTAACTAGTATATTTAACTTTACTTTATGCAACTATATTTTAGTGTTAGTAAGGCAAGGACAACAAATGTAACAAAATAATTTATGAATTCATTTCATCAGCTCCACACAGCCTTCAGTTAATTAGAATTATTGGAAATGGACCGGTTATAAATAGATTACACCAGAAACAATTTGATGAATTTCAAGTTGACATGTAGATGCAGATCAATTAGAAGAATACGACATAATTACATAAGAATTAAAGTATCATTTAAACGTCTATTTATTGGCTAGCAATAAGGAAACTATAGTGACACTTTTGAGCAATTTCTTAAATGACCATAATTTGTCCAGTTTCTGTTGGTATCTGATTTCAGTCATATCATTTGAGCACTGGGAAGGCAGAGGGTTAGGTGTTCGCCAACCTCAAGCCCCTCAGGCGGAATCTAGGGTGTACACTGTTGTAGTCCCATACAGGGACAAAATAGCTATTCAGTGCTTCCCGGTTTTTAATAGTCCCCTAACAACATCTATCTGTGACGAATCCAATTAACTAAAAACTTAATATCAATCTCAACAAACAGCCTCATTTCAACTAACTGATATGATATGACTTAAAACTTACATTAAAGAGTTTTCACTCACACCTCATCCAAGCACACATGCACACAAACGTCCAAAATACTTCTAATAAATCAATAAATCGAATGCTCGTAGCTTGTAATTATTTACAACAATCGTATAAAATAAATTCTAAGTTTTGCATCATGGTATGACAACTACTGAAAATCAGGAAGCACTGAACAGCAGTTTCGTACTACCATGGTACTCTTAACTAGTTCCCATCCACTTCACTCCCCACTTGGTGAACAGTTAATCTGTAGGCATTGGTAGTTAAGTGTCTCACATTTAACATGCTTAAATCCTACTGATCACGTCTCTTAGGGGCTATCTCTTTAAAGTAGTCACTAGTAAGCTATCCAGTGATTTCTAGTTTTCAATGACTCTAAAACTAACATCAGTTCGTTATGTGAAACTTACAACTCTGAAATCTCCACAGTATTCAATAATGTGACGAATTAATCATACACTAATCACTGTATACCAAAAAAAAACCTACAAACAGTATCATGAATAAAAATTTAAAGGTTAAGGAGAGAATATCCTGTTTGGTTTGAGTTCGACTTCAGGAATGCGTGACTAAACTAACTCATTTACTAACTACACATTTACGTACTCAGCTTGAAATCATGTTTTGGTTATAGAAATACCAGTAAACTCTACTTCTTACGGTGAAATAACTGGTAAAGAACTTGAATATGTAACCTAGACATTAAAGATCAAAGACCCTAACAACGAAGTCACTGATGTATAAGTCAATTCATATTTTATATAATATATGACAATAATAATAATAATAATAATAATAATATTAATAATAGCAGCTTACATCTTCAGAATCACGATCATTTAATTGAAAATGACTTGGCGGAATTTGTGATTCGTTACTATCATTCAATAAATCAATATTTGTTATTTTATTTTGATTATGCAAATTCGATTGATCATCATTAATATTTATTACAGATGTTGTTTGTTGTGTTATTATTGCTGGAATCGGTGACGATGAAGTAGATGTTGATAATGATGCTTTATTAACATCTTGATGTATACAATCATCATTCGAAGTTAATTTAATTCCAGACTCTACATAATTCATATCCGATGAATTATTATCGTACACACCTTTGTTTTCTTGTTCTTTCATGAATGTTCTTTTTAATGTAGTGCTAGAATTTGTCAATTCTGTTGAATGTGAATTTAGACGACTTCGTTTCATGGATAAATAATCTATTTCATCATCACATGTTGTTAAACTTTGTACATCGCCATCAACATTCATATTGTATTATGTTATTCATCTAATAAATAGATCCACTTATAGAAGCACCAAAATCGGTACTCTATGATTATGTAATTCCAATTTATTTTCACTTTACCATTAAGTAGTTAAGGTAACAAATGAATAAAAATGGTCAACTAATGTTATTGTATCAATAATAGTAATAACAATAACAGAAATTTAGTATACATTGTATATTTAATCTTCAAGTTTCCGGGCTGATCGAATCTATGTGTTGAATGGTTGTTGTTGTTGTTGATGATGTTGATAATGATGGTGATGATGATGTTGATATTCAGCCCTCTTTAGTAGTTGGTCAGCTTTTGTCCCCTTTCTTTGCAATAGAGCCAGACAATAACACACGAAAGTCATCTTTATTTTAATAATAATAATAATAATAATAGTAATACTATATTATTACTATTAGTGAATTGACGCCATTGTGTTAACCGATAGACAGAGTGGGGGGGGAAGTGGTGGTGATGGTGGTGGTGGCTTATTTCCAAATGTTAAAAGACACGGAAATTGGGAAGCGGAAATATGGGATAAATGAATGTTATGCTAGAAAAACAAAACATATAAATAATGAATTTTAGTTGAAGAGTGTTTGTGTTTATATGTGTGTACGTTAGTTGTTCTTCTATTAAATGAGTACATAAAATGAAATAATGCCCTAAATGGTGTTCTATTCATTCAGCCTTCCTTCCGTGTGTGTGTATGTGTGTGTGTGTTTAGACACATACATTATTCAAATATAAAATTGATGAAGGGCGGAAGCGTACCATATAGTTTTGCATGTTATGTATGGTGTACATCCGCTTGTGTATTAGTGAGTATGTGCGTATGTGTGTTACACTCTTAATGTGTATATGTGAAAACATGTAGTAGTGCGTTATGTACGTATGTATGTATGTGTATATAACTGATCGATATACGGACAGGTTATTTTATTGACGGAAGTTTCAGGGATAGACAAATGTGAATGAATGGACAAACAAGACGGAAGTTTGTCTCGGATAGCGATTATTACTATTATTATTATTATTATTATTATTATTATTATTATTATTATTATTATTATTATTATTATTATTATTATCACTGTTGTTTTAAACAAAATTCAACCAAACCGATAAAACTGCCCTAGAGATAGTCAAGTTAAATCAGTTATTCATTAAACTGTAAACCTAGAATAATAATAAAGTGGGATACTTATGAAAAAAGAAACATTCAAGAATCAAATTAGGTGTTGTGGAAATTGTTGAATGTTAATTTGATATCATGAATTAGCTTGAATTAGACAACCATGAATAGTTTCGTGAATTGACTGAGAAATATCAACCGCTGAGAATTGGCTTAGTGGTTTGATGGTAAGGCGTTCGTTGTACAGGCAAAGAGTCCTGAGGGTCAATCCGTGGTGAGGTCGTGAAGGCGCACTTCTGATGAATCTCATACTGGGGCAAAACGGGTGTTCAGTGCTTCTTAGTTGCCATTGGTTATCTAATTCGGACCAATTCTCTATATCAAAATTGATATTAAAGTGTCTCTTAAGATTCTAATCAAAATCTCAAAAATAAGGCTTGGTAAGAATTAGATAAACATTGTTGAACAAACCATTCAGCATGAAGATCTACAATTCATGACTATACAAACTATCTAATTGTTTTCTAATACATCGATGCCTTCAACTTTGTAACCCAAAATACGGAAGCAGAACGTGGTATATATGAATGATAGTTTACTTAGGTGGTTAATTTATATATTAAAGACAAGTTTAGGTGTTGGATTGCAAATAACTTTGCGATTCTATAAGATTCAAGAAAACAAGTTGTAAATAATAAAAATTTCACATCTGTCTTATTAAGATAATAAAAAGCTACTATGACGAGAAGAAAGAGAGGGAGGTTTTGGTTGGTAGACGCGAATGCCAATGAAGTGAGTGGCTAGTTGATAATACGCAACTGACCTAAGCCCACTCAGCCCCCCCCAGGCCGTCAATAGAAGAACCAGAATTGAGAACCGGAAAACGGAGATCTGAGAACCGAGAGCGTATTGTATTTTAACTATGCCTCTATATATACATAAAACCAGACCACACGGTAAACCAATCAAGAATCTAACGTGGATACATTACAAAGGAAAGGGTGGCAGTGAATGGGCCCAAGTTGTACACAACTAAGCAACTGTAGATCATAGTAATAAACAATATACTAAAAGTAAATATACTAAACGGGAGGACCGGGTAAGGGGAACGTAACAGTCATGGAAATGAAATGATCACATTGTTCACAGTTATAATAATTGAAATAATGTTCTTGAGCACAGTTCTCGAAGATAATCAATCTTCATTAGGTGCCCGGCATATCAAAAGCAATTTATCTTTTTCTAGAATTGTCTTGGAAATAACTAAAGAACACTGACTAAATGAAGTATTTTCAGTAAGTTACTGGCTTATGAAGACGTTCATGAGTAATAATCGTTTGCTTCTAACAAGAATGTAGCTTAACCTTTTAATCGAATATGAAGGTTTTCATCAAAAAATGATAGCAGATGGAGAACCAGCGAATTACTATGTAGTTCACTAAACGTCTCTCAGACTCTAATCGAGGAGAAATACATCAGTGTACATTTCTGCCTTAAAGTGGATTGAATCAAGACTCACTGGCTTGTCACAATATGATAGTGTTAAGTTACAAAGTGCGTATCTAATGGTCTTTATAATTATCAATAATTGTAGATTTGCAATCGACTGAGACAATCATTTACTGTTATTTGTGGTATCTGATTTCAGCCTCGGTATGGACGCAGCCGATAATAGTGCATTTTTCATAACTGGAAAATGTTTCTGAAGGTTTGACTAAAGTAAAACCTGGACCTAAGTTTCATATTGTTTATCAAGATGCATTTACAGTCTTGAAGCGACCGATTTTCTATGGTAGGTTCTGTCCAGTATGTCACTTAGTTTTACAGTTTTCGACTATTACAACTTAGCTACTACATCAAAACAGTATATATCATGTTAACTATAAACAAAGCAAACAATTAGATCTTAGCTAATGAAATAAGTCCGCAGTATGAAATAAATTTACTCTAACTAACACGCAAACTATCGCTGAGATGAATTCTGTGGAATTTTAAGCGATCAATTATAACACTGTAAATGGGTAACAAAGAAGTTCAACCACAGTAGACCGCCGTTTTCGGATTTTCACATAATTAGTCATCTTTTTAATGATAACGTCAATTTCAAATTAAGATAACAACTGACTATCACAAAGGGAACCTTTAAATAACCAAATATTTGTATATATATATATATATATATATATATATAATTTAGGGGTCCAATTGCTCACTTACTGTTGGCACACATATATCTTAAATCGACTGTTCTAAAACTGAGGTTTAATCACAGGTCTTTAGTAAACCAGGATAGTAGCAAATAGTAAAAACCATCAACTAAGTTTCGTTCGTTGGATGAATGTACATTCACCTCAATGTTGATTCACACACTGAGATTAGGGATGCCACAAGAAAGCGCATAACAGATTTTAAGAAAATTCTAGAGTGGTCTAATTTCAATGTGAATACTGACATTGGGAAGAAATATATACATCCAATAGATGAGTTCTAAATAGTACGAAACATAAATTCTGAATTCAATTGATGGCCAAAATCTTATTTCACTAAAATATGTATCTAATTACAAACCGAAATGAAGTCACTTATTCGAAGAATATTGCCTTTCCAACGAAGTCATTTACTAGAAAAGTACATTCATAATTATAATAAATCTCTCAAACACTAACTCCACCTGAAGCTCTTCTAGGGTTACTGCCGGTCCCAAGCCCGGATAAAGGAGGATGGTCGGGATGGGACTAGCATACCCATCCCGTAAAACACACACTTACTAGTAAAACGCTAAACAGATTAAACAAACTAAACCATTTAAACTCTGTCCTGGGAGTGGAAGGAATGATTATGACGCCTCATGATGATAGCCGCAATTCTTCGGAAGTCATGAGGCCGATGCACCTTCTAACAACCAGATCACAAATTTTTATAGCTACATGAAATGTTCGGACAATATGGGAGAGCGGAATGACAAAACAAATTGCTGCAGAAATGAAGAGATACAACTTGACAGTGCTCGGAATCAGCGAAACCCATTGGACTCAAGCTAAACAGAAAAGATTGGCTTCGGGAGAGATGTTACTACACTCCGGCCACGAGGAGGAAAATGCTCTTCACACCCAACGAGTTGTTCTGATGCTGTCCAAAGAAGCAAGTAATGCACTTGTGGGATGGGAACCACATGAACCCAGGATCATCAAAGCATCTTTCAAAGCAATGATGAAGAGGATCACAATGAATATTATCCAATATTAAGCACCCACTAACGACATCAATGACAAGGATAAAAATCAGTTTTATTATAGGCTGCAGTCGATTATAGCGAAGTGTCCGGGAAAGGATCTGACAATCCTGATGGGGGACCTAAACGCAAAAGTTGGAATGGACAACATCAGATATGAAGCCATCATGGGACGACAGGGATTGAGAAGAACAAATGAGAGTGGTGAAATTTATGTGCTCTCAACAATATGGTTATAGGTGGTACAATATTACTCCATAAATCCTTACACATGGCACACACATGAATCTCACCGGATCATACTACAGAGAATCAAATCAATCACATATGCATCAATAAAAATTCAGAAGATCAATGGAAGATGTGAGAACCAGGAGAGGAACTGACGTAGCTTCAGATCACTACCTGGTGGTTGCCAAAATAAAAATGAAGGTAAAGAAGCAATGGAAAACTGGAGTAACAGCGTTATAACGGTTCAATACAGCCTTTCCTCGAGATACTGTCAAACTTAAGGAATTCAAAATAGCTCTCGACAACATGTTCAAAGCCTTACAAGAAGAAGAAACCATTATGGTGGACAACTGGAAAAGGAATCAAAGAGGCACTAACTTCAACCTGTCAGGTGATTCTGGGCAGCAAGAAGCACCATTATAAAGAATGAATCTCGATTGAAACCCTGAGAAAAAATTCAACTAAAGAGGAGCAAGAAGACAGAAATGAACAAGAGCCGAAGAAGATCAGAGAAAATCAAGACACGAGTTGAATACACAGAAGCCAATTAGTACATAAAGGAGAGCATCAGAGCCGATAAACAAAAATACATCGAAGGCCTTGCAACGACAGCAGAAAAAGCTGCAAGAGGGGGAAATATGAAGCAGTTATATGACACACAGAAGAAACTCACAGGTAAATATAGTAAACCAGAGCGACCGGTCAAGAACAAAGTAGGCAAGCCAATCACCGAGATCCAAGAACGAATGAATGTTGGATTCACGTTCATTCTGAATGTAATTGTCCTATATCCATCGTTACAGCTTTTTAATGTATACACCCATCCTATTAATTGTGGATGTTCATGAGTCAATATAATATACTATGATTTATTAGACAGTTTTGGATTTTTTTTATCACTGAACAGAGCTAGATCGTGATCTAGTAGAAAAAAAGTAATAACCACTCATATTTCGAACAGTCATTTGAATACATAGCTGGAAATGAATCATAACATTTACTGTAGTCATTTGGCGCCACAAATGATGTTACTAGCTTTTTTGATTACTTTGGTAAATAATGTGGTGCCTTATTATTTTATTACTGTTATTCGATGAAATGACTTCATTTTGTCTCCATCTGGAATCCCTCTAGGGTTACTTCTTGTTCCAAGTTCGGATAAAGGTGGAGGATTAGACATGAGGTTAGCAACTGCATCGTGTATTAAAAGAACAAACTTACTAAAAATATGTTAACTAGCAAAAACCATTTTAACCATTAAATATTTAGTGGGTTTCTTTAATTATAAATCTATATGTCTATTCCTTTTCTCGTATATTTCACATTGTTCTGTTGTTAAAAGTTCGATATATATATGCACAAACAACATTATTTATTCAATCATCAAATCTACATCAACCGGAAGTTTCAAAGGGAAACTAGAAGTTTCCCCTTTTTGTATTCCTGTTCATATTTATTTACTTTGAGAAAGTAAAAAAAAAGGTGATTTTATTCCGGAAAGAAACAAAAACCATTACTGTGAATTCATGTAGGAGATTTTGTTTTACTTATAGATATAATTAACATAAACAGGAAATAATATATTACTACTTATTTATGTAAATATTCGTATATTCTATGCATAATTTAATTTATTTTCTTTTTCAAAGCTACTTATATACTACTTAAAAAAATTTAATGATTAGTGTAAAATGTATTGTGGATTAAAGGGGGGGGGGGTTAGAGATGGGGTGTGGTACTTAACGCTTATAAAGCTGTTAGCATTTGTCGTCATAAATATTCATGGATAAGGCAAACAATGAATGCTTCATTCTAGTATGGTACTGTGAAATAATGTACACTTAATATTCAATAATAACTAATATAAGTATACTGGTGACTAAGTTTAGAAGGTAGTTCCTAAAACTTTAATCAGAAGCTACAATTAATGAAATCCGGTAATCATAAGGTTATGGCGGTTACACATCTGAAGTGTACCCGGTATATGACCAAGTTACGTTTGCGGTATTACCAGAGCAACTTCTAATGATTGAACCCACTCTTACGAATGAGAATAAAGCAGAAGGCAATGTAGGATGGAAGACAAGTTATATTCGATCGTGAATAGAGTGGCAAAGGGATAACAACGTCTAGGCTGGCAAACTAGAGAGAGATGTTTCCCACGGTGCGGCGTGACGTAATCTGATGATGATGCGTGACCAAGCGCCTTCAACTAGTCGTGTCCGCTAAAACAAACATGGTCAGCATCAATGTCGAAGACCTATGTAACCATTTATTTTGGGGATTATTTACCGCCACACATCAATAGATGAAATCACTTGACATACCGCAAATCGACTAAAGGTAGAAAATGTAAACGATTGGATATCGTCTAAGTGGTCTGGCTGAGAAACATGTTGATCTTAGTTCCTACCCTTGATAGGGGGAGGGACGAGGTTGTATTCTATTAAGTTGTTCCCCATTAAGAGGCATCAACTGTCCAACACTTTCTGGCTTTCAAAGACCGTATTACGTGGATCAATCTATGATATCCACATAACCTAATCATAAAAAACAGTTGATAAAGTAACATTTATGAAGATTTTTCTATGAATTGAACTATAACTCAGAAACTCCTTGTTCTGAGTCAAATATCTAGGCATCATAGATCTTTTTTCACTACTATCCCTAGGAAATGTAGAGAATAATTTTCAACGGACGATATAGTGTTGGCAACCAAAAGGAAAAAATGACTTAAATTTAGGGCAAATGCCTCCAAATACATTCGAAAGAACTGTGAAAATGTAATAAATATTCGGTTAACTAAATAAGTCACTAGAAGAAAAGTATACAACATTCTTGTTTACGATAATGGTCAAGGGTGTCCTCAGTGTATGTATGTATGTATGTATGTACAATCAACATAGATCCTGGCACATGTGTGCATCGGTTCAAGTTGCCATACCACCATGGCACCGCATGATTAACACCACCATCATTAGTAGAAGTTACTTCAATAAAATAAAATAATAGTAGTAACAAGGAGTGTCAACATATGGAATATGGTTCAGGAAGCGTAGAAAGAAAGTTATGGAATAATTTAAAGCTCATGATTTAAGGGAGGACAATGAGTGAATACATCTGCGCCATTGTGACCGATACTGGGCTATGTCACTCAGTGTTTCTAGCCACTGGTTACGGTAATCGCAAGGACCCCATCCAGGTAGTCTGCAGCTACCGACACGACTTAAACCGGCAGTCGGTGACTTCATGGACTGATGCCATGTTTTAATTTGGCTGCCTCTAACTCTCTTCCATCTTATTCCTATATCAGCCAGCATTGAACGTCGAGGAAGACGGTGGTTGGGCATACGTAACACATGTCCCAACCACCTCAGTCGATGAAGATTCACAACCTCATCGACCGATTTATCACATTTGCCTAACACCCGTCGTCTAACCTCGTTATTACTTAGTCGGTGATCCCAGGTAACGTGAGAAGTTTTCAAACGAAAAATGGAAACTTAGTTGAATAAAAGAAAAATTAGGTAGTAAATATGTTAGTAGCTCTTTGAGAATATCAACATGGCCAACACAATTGTTTAGTTTGAAATTAGTTTTCATAGCTAAATGATATCAGCTAAAGAATGACTGAACAATAAGAACCACTAATTAACTGCTTTATCATAGATTTATGGCATGTGTTTTAAAATATTTAGTGGTTGTCAATCGAAACTACGTTTCATTGTTCACTGAGTCATTTTTGTTTTCTCTAATACAGCCTCATGATTTCTAGCTACTACGTGTCCGTTAGTCCAAGTAGCTTGACTGATGTATATTGTGTTTTAATACTGGGTAGTTTAAAGTAGTCTGGAGGAACTACGATACCTAGTTCTCAGGTTCGTGTTTACTTGTTTAAGAATTCCTTTTGAATTCCCACACTACTTTTTAGTATTCAGTGTTACCACTGAACTGTGGACTGAATTAACTATCCTGTGAAGAAGTCTGTTAACATTTCTCTACTATGTAGGTTTTATAAAGAGCGTAGAATAAGCATATATTATGGTATTGCTTTGTCACTGAAAAATGAACTTTCCGAAGATATGCTTGCATTGATATCCTGTTATTTCAAGTTTCATGTAATAATTTGGCGATTATTCTTTTTAGACAGTGAGTTGTTATATGAAATACATCAATTTGATCAGAAACATCACACATCATTTCGGAACTAATGAAAGTGCTTTTAGTTTGAAGAGTTAGTAATTGAACACTAAATTAGTTGGGCCAATTGAAGTATGCAAATTGCTGGACTGAACTCTCTTTTAATCAGTTTTCCTGACAATGTAAATAATTTTAAAGTCTGATTCATGGAATGACTTCGGTTGTGATATGGCAAACGAAATTCCCAAAATTTCACTGTTCAAATATCTGAGGAGAATGTCTTATTAGTCAGAACCTCCAATTATCTTCTCCAACAGGAACCCCATTCAAAGAAGTGTCACGAATGATATGCCACTTTCGGTCAACTGAATACTTGTTTACCAGTTCACTTGTTCTTGTAACACATGCTAGATCGTTCACATGAAGCGTGCACTGTCCTAACGAATATCTGACCATTATACTACATGATGACACAAAGCATGCTTTAAGTTGATCTACATTTGAAATATTGAGTCAATTCATGTTACGTACTACCTCGAATTTCTACTTTGAAAATCATTGCCATGATATGGAGAAGTGTTTCGAAGTGAGTTCAGATCAGTAATTTGTATCCTTCCTAGGTGTTGTCAGTTGAACAATTCCAGTTTCAACTGTGTGATCAAAAGATGCATTACCAATCCTTGGTGTTATCATTATCTTAATGTCCTTCCAATCTTTCATTATTTATTTTCCTTGCTCCACTTTTCTAATCATCTTACAAGCCATTATCACTATTTATTCTTTATCTTATTAGTGACTCTTAAACTGATAGTAATTTGATTGAGTTCGTCACACATTGAATAGAGCATGGCATCACTGAACACCTGGAAGTACTAAACAGTTGTTTCGTCGTGGCACTGGATACCTCAGCAATGAGCACCCTAGATTTTGTTTCAGGGGCTTCAGATTGGTGAAGAGTGACCCTTTTTTCCAGTGAACTAGCTGGTATCCAATGGTAGATTTCTTACTTACACCAAGTTGTTAATTATTTATTTTATTTCTTTTACTACCTTTTACAGACTGTTATTTTGACTTGTAACATATGGCACCTGATAACGTCTTATTAATTTTGATGACTTCGTTATGTGGCGCAACACTTGTTTAGGTGGCAATTTATAAAGTGTTTTCTAAACCCACCCCCCCCTTACATTATTATATATTTGTCATGGGAGAGCACATTGCTACTTTTTGTTTACCATGTTTAGTATGATAATTGGAAAATGAATGGCAACAGAATAAAATTTGACTGGATAGTTAATTACTAGAACAGATTCAGGTGTATAACAGCTTACTACAGGTATTTATTTCGCCAATAAATTAAAATCAAGATGTTTTCTATCCGCTACAGCTCCAGTTCATGAAGAGTAATTGAACCTCCCAATCAGGAGCAGTATAACGTGTACCTAAATGCCTGTAAAACTGTATAATATTAAATGGTCCTATAGAAGTAGTGAGTAGAAAATTTTGCTTGTCTATCTCAGAATATCTGCTTGAGGTGTGTTGTAAGTTTGACTTTGTAACAGCTTTTGAAGATGCATTAAGTGTATTCTTACATATGTCAAGTCTTGGACACTAAGAAGTTTAAACCTCCTTCGGGTGTAGAGGATTGTCTTTTGAAAATAACCTCAGAGAATAAAATTTAAAAATACAAACATTTCACTAAACAAATTGACCCCAGATTATTCAGAGGGGAAATAAGCGAAACCAACTTTGTAAAAGACATACAGTCAATCAACCAAACCCATATTCATTCATGTTCAATAGATGAATTTAGTGCATTGTGAAAATATGTGGGTTAGATATATGAAAACAGTGACAGGTATGTATGTATAAAGAATTTCTAATGTTTTTAAGTACAGTCACAAATTATTCCTTAAGCTATGGATAGGGACAACTATTGAACAATTCAGAAGTATTATTAAAAATATCTGTGTGTAAACCATATACGCCATGCATGATAACAAATATTGATCAAACGGTGTATGATAGTGATTAAAACCAGATTGTATCTGAAAAGTGGATTCCAGGAAACATGTTTTGTTCTTTTTGGGACTATCCATTTGGATTTAGTAGAACAGTGGTGACCTCGGTGAATTTTGACACAAATAGACTGAGTTCGAGTTCTAATGAAAACATCTACACTGAGATTTAGGTTCGCTTACCTGACGAGTCCAAAGTAGAACGTAAACTGTTGCTTACATTCTCCTTGCCAACTACAATCTAACTTAAATCATGCATGTGAAATGCCGCTGTATTGAAACAATCTGCCTGTTATGAAAGTGTAGCAATAGAGACCGATAGGCTTTAGTTCATAATAACATCAACGAGTAGATATAAACATGATCAATTGTGCAACAATCTTAAGTAAAATAAATGATGATAAATTGAGTCAAATAAGCGACTAATAATTGCAAGTTGTTGTCGTTGTTGCTAGAGTAATTTCCGTTTTTAAGTACAAATATCTTGACAAGTATATGTGCAACCTTGTTAAGATGGAAAGTGGTTTAGGGTGAATACATGTATTGAAAAACTTGTTGACTATAGATTTGGCAGTTTAAGCCTGAACTCTGCATTGAATAAGAGTACGTATAATCTTTAATTTTACTATAACGCTGTGGCGTAAATAATTACTCAGAATAAGTAGTTATGTAGATATTTGTCATTGATGCTGACCATGTTTACTTTAATAGATACGACTAGCTGAAGTCTTTTCGTCACACATTATCACCAAATCATGATACATTACGATGCGAAAAGTGACTCTTCCTCAAGATAGCCATCATATAAGTTGAAAATCTGTCTATATTTTAAGATCACATATGTCTTTCTCCTATTCCATTACTGTAATGTGTTTTGGTTAAATAGTTAAAGACATTCTGAAAGGATAAAATGCTATATTTGTTTATATCCAAGGTATTCACTACTGCTGAGGCCAACGTGATTTGATACGCGATCAAACTTTTTATGAGTCCGTTCGTTTTTATGGTTGGTATATTTTTATATACCTAGTATTTTTTTTTTACTTCTGCGACTAGATATTTTAATTTTTAGAATGACTGAACAGGCGCCAAAATTAACTGAATCAACCCCCTCCTCTACATTGCCAAATTTGAATGAACCATATAGAAACTTGATTTTGTTACGTCAAAGCCGTCTCGCGTCTATGACGTTATAGATCGGAGTACTCAGTTTCTGGCTATCGTATGGTTACTCCTAAGAGAATTGGATAGGTTAGTTACACTCTATCTTTTCATTTCAGAACGTCTTAAGCTTTATGCACATCCACTCGAACGAAGAGATTTGTTCTATAGAAAACATTTGAAGTTGTTTTATAGCATCGGACCTGGAGGTGGTTCTCTAATAGAAGTGTTGTTACGAATGATATAAGTTATCAGTTAACATAACTTTGACAAAGGTTTCTTTCACCAAGCTACAACAAGTACAAACAGTTTCAATAACATTTCGTAAAAACCTAGTAGTCAGACAAGCTTTCTCGGCAAATAGGATTTTGTTGATCAACAGAACTCATCCCAGTAAGATTTGTTCCATTGCAGAAAAGTCCTGAGGCATTCTGGAATGACAGCATATGTAACTTGGTTGTATCCAGGATATTCTTCAACCTTAAAACTCTATGCAGTGCGTTCAGTTGTTTGTGGTTTTCTATTGGGTGGTGTTTCTAAAGATAGAAGGTAGGAAACTGTGAACGTAGATTTTGTGCTATATGGTTTTTGTAAGCAAGGCGTACCTAAAATCTTGGAGGAACTGATACTTTTGGTGGATTCAATTCAAAGACACCCTATTTCACAATATTATTGTTATTCATGAGCAGTCTGGGTGACGATTGATCCTCCAGATGACTAAACAGTGACCAGTGTCACGCTTGTCTTGTATTTAAATCAGTGGGTCTATAAATGACGCAGAATGGAAACCCTCCATGGTTTCTTTATACATAGTATAATTAATTGGAAACAACGTAGCCTACATTGTCATTTTATATGAAAAGCTTTCTTCAATGCTTTTACCCTACTACCTCACTTCCTCTTTTCTTCCCACTAATGCTATTTTGCCTTTGTATGGAATACATCCTGGTTACTTATTGTATCGAGCGAACATCCACTCGAACGAAGAGATTTGTTCTATAGAAAACATTTGAAGTTGTTTTATAGCATCGGACCTGGAGGTGGTTCTCTATAGAAGTGTGTTACGAATGATATAAGTTATCAGTTAACATAACTTTGACAAGGTTTCTTTCACCAAGCTACAACAAGTACAAACAGTTTCAATAACATTTCGTAAAAACCTAGTAGTCAGACAAGCTTTCTCGGCAAATAGGATTTTGTTGATCAACAGAACTCATCCCAGTAAGATTTGTTCCATTGCAGAAAAGTCCTGAGGCATTCTGGAATGACAGCATATGTAACTTGGTTGTATCCAGGATATTCTTCAACCTTAAAACTCTATGCAGTGCGTTCAGTTGTTTGTGGTTTTCTATTGGGTGGTGTTTCTAAAGATAGAAGGTAGGAAACTGTGAACGTAGATTTTGTGCTATATGGTTTTTGTAAGCAAGGCGTACCTAAAATCTTGGAGGAACTGATACTTTTGGTGGATTCAATTCAAAGACACCCTATTTCACAATATTATTGTTATTCATGAGCAGTCTGGGTGACGATTGATCCTCCAGATGACTAAACAGTGACCAGTGTCACGCTTGTCTTGTATTTAAATCAGTGGGTCTATAAATGACGCAGAATGGAAACCCTCCATGGTTTCTTTATACATAGTATAATTAATTGGAAACAACGTAGCCTACATTGTCATTTTATATGAAAAGCTTTCTTCAATGCTTTTACCCTACTACCTCACTTCCTCTTTTCTTCCCACTAATGCTATTTTGCCTTTGTATGGAATACATCCTGGTTACTTATTGTATCGAGCGAAGATTTATAACAACTTCTAAAGGTGAATTTCTGAATTTTGTCAACAAGTTATGACTGATGCGGTTAAGCCATGTCAGTCATAGATGACACTGCAAGACTATCAAGTAATATCTCCAGTGAACTTAGCTTGGAAAAGTGAATTACTGATTTTCAACTAAATGTGATATTTATAATTACAATAAGCTTGCATCTTTCCGTTGATTTGTAATGGACTGAAACTGGTCAGCCTCTTTTGTCATATATGCATCCTGAGAGGATTGCCTCGATACAGCGGTATTACACAAGCAATATCAAGATTGGGATGTAGGCACATCCATCCAATGAGTCCCAAATAGGACGAAACGCGCGTCCTGGATTCCACTTGCCAGGCCCAATACAAATGTGATATTTATACTTTATAATTATGTTACTTATAAGTAACCTGTTTTTTCTTAATTTCTATTTTATTGGTCTGTGTATATTGTGTGAGATGCCGAGACAGTCACTATATGACCTTAATATATGTCAAGTGAGTTATCCTGTTAAAACTAATTCATAGTGATCTAAAGCATTATGCTACTACTACTACTACTACACTATGAATAGTGCGAATCATCGGTTCTTTGCTTTTCACTTAACTCTAGCAACAACTTCGTCCAATCCTGCTAATCAAAAAGACTTTACGACTGAAATAGATAGCAGGTGACATACTGTCACAAGACCATATGGTATGTGAATTAAGCATCAAATAAAGATCATTGCCTAAAGATAAACTTTCTGGGATCAATGATTACTCGTAAGTAATATGCATTTTATTTCGGCCTTTTGGTATGCAGTTTCACTTTCAGTTTTAGTCTTGCAGGCGCGTATATTGTGATTATATCAGACTCGTGGATTTTAACAATAAATTTTCTCACTCCCCCTTGCCTTTAAAAAATTTTAATGCACTGATCACGTACAGAAATCATTTATTATCAATCGATCAACCAAATAAACAGTTAGTGAACTCAGATTCATTCATTCACTTTATCAAGTATTTCTGTAGCACAGGAAGCGATTTTCTCATATGCATAATCAATATCATTGATTGTCGTACCATGTATTGAAACAAATCGAAGAAATACAATTGTTGTTTCGCTTGGTCCTACTGTGTCGGATGGATCCGGTTGTTGATGTGCACTTTTGTGAAATGAACTAAGAACAAGGTAGATTTCACCTTTATCTTGTAGACTTTTATGTAAATTCTCTGTTAGTTCATTGTTGTGCTGTTGAAGAGAAAGAGTAAATAACAAAGATATTGAATAGTGTTAACAATTACCAGAAAAATGTTCATTGTTTTAAAGTTTACGTCAGTGACCAATATCGTGAATTGACCAAAGTTGTAAATGTATATCATCTCATACTAATTCAGTGATTTTCGGGTTAGACGGTTATCAATAAGCCTGATAGTTCGACTTCATGTAGGCCAAGGACGCACGTCTAGAAGAGGTTTCATATTAAGTCAAACTGTTCAGTGCTTTTTGTATTCCATTGGCTGTCTAACTATAGTCAGTGATATAGAGCATGTTATGAAACTTAAAAGTTGTGAGTTGAACAGTTGACCAAATTATAGGTGCAATAATTTAATGTTTCCTGGTTTGGATTGGCACTCTAAATTTAATCAATCTCTGACGAAAATCAACAACAATAAGTATATTTATAACTTCATAGGATCTAGTGGATTAAAATACCACATTTTCATGAAACTCGAAGTAACTCATATATTGGTGTTCTAACATAATGTTCTTTTTGTTTTGATGAGGGCCAGCGATGTTACCCATTTACCCTAATTAAATTACATGAAATATGGTTCAAATTTGCGACCAGTTTGTATATATTTGAGTACTTTTACTATAAAATCACTGCTCTAGATCTTCACTGATGAATGAAATCATTGTAAGGTAATTGGCATTATCATAAAGTACCTTTCAATTGAAATTCTACTGATATTAGCCTTGAGGAATTCCAATGCAGTTGGTATGTATAAGAATGGTGTTAACATGCGTATATACTATAAACATTCGTTCGTAATCAGAGTTAGAGTAAATGTTGGTCGTCTAACCTTAAGTTTTACACTTCTTAACACCTCTCATTATAGCAATTGATTGGACTAAACCTCTAAAGTCAATCTAGGAGGAATTGAAATTAAAGTGAGCTTTTAGACTACTCCGTATCATATTTGTTTATTCATTAGTACTAATTGGATTCTATCACAACTATATGATCAATTAATAAATATCTTAGTCACAAAGTTACTTCGCTACAGATAATATCAGTTCCCTCAACACTTTAGGTACAGCATGTCAATACAAATTAGTACGTAACCTACGTCAAAGACAGTTTCTTGTTGAGTACTTATAATCACCTTATGTTAAGAGGTCTTTGTTTAACTTGATGCTATGAATTAGCCTGAATCAGCCAAACAATGATCTCCGGGAAGCACTGGGCAGCTATTTCGTCCCAGTACTGGACTCCCCAACAATGTACATTCACGACCGCTCCAGGCATCGGACACACGGCTGTCCGGCTCCATGTAGAACGCTTTACCATTAGACCACTGAGTCGGATCCTAACGACTAATATTCCTAACTCAGTCAATTCTTGATAAGTCTGTGAGACCTCATCCATTGCCATTAGTGGGTAACTGCCTGACACCCGATATGGCTGAGCTCCACTGATCGCATCTTGCAACTAGAATAATCCCTAATAAAATCGTGGGTGCACACCAGTGCTTCCTAGTGACCAGTGGTTGTCCAACCGAGACTTATTCGTGATACCAAACTAACTTTCAACAATCTCCACAACACCTAGTTACAATCCTTGTATAAATCTCGTAGACTGAAGGCTCTAGAATGAGTGTTTAAATTTTTAATGGATGTTACACTTGCTGATTGCACTAGTCAACCCATTCCAATGAGAATTTAGATTTAAACGAGTTAGGTTATAGCTGTTAAAATCAGTTAATCTTGGATGTTGTTACCACTAGCGTGAAACCTCAATAACTGAAATGTTAACTTGTTAATTATAATAAAGTAAAGGTTTATACTTAGGTACATTACCATTAATCGAAAACAAACCAAACCAAATTGTACATCATTGACGATTTCAAAACGACCATCTGTTACTAGTAGTAGTTCAAACCTTTTAGCCAAATTGTAATGCTGAAAGATAGAAATATAGTTATACATAATTAAATGGTTGTAATGTATGTTGGCGTAAAACACTTGGAAGAGAAGCTTAATTTTCTAATAATAATCTGGCTGGTAACTGTTGCAACGAGATGAATAATCGGTGAATAACCGACTTAAGAATCTACTTACTATGACAACAGAGCATATATATTTAAACAGTATTCATTTAACATTCTGTTATTGAAACCATTTCGTTGGCTTAGTGACTATTATATTCTTTCCCTTACGGAGGTTATTATAAAATAAGGTAATTTGTTGATCTCATATCCTGTATGCGAATTGCCTAATCTTGTTTCCAAGTTTCGTACAGCATACAGGAAATAATTGTTTAAGAGTGGGAAATTTATTTGATTTACGCCCTACCCCCCCAGCACTTTCATGGGAACTTGTCTTCTTCCCCCCTCTGATAGATCAGAAGCATAGTTGCAAACATCCAACTGATAACCTATTTGTGGCTCAATAAAGGAAATAATCATCTTATCTATGTGGCTAATTTTAACTTTTATTGGTAGTCATATGGTCTCATGTATCATGTGTCTATCTTAAACAGAGGTTGGTAATATTATTAGGAGGAAGAAGAAGAAACATTTAAGGTAATTTTCGTGAAGATCTGTATTAAATTTTGTTGTTTGTATCCATCATAGATTCATTTTGGTTGTGTGCTGATAGTTAAGCGTTCACAGCTAGACCTGAAGATCCTGATCTAAATTCTCAACAAACAGCAGCAGATAACACGGCCATCATAACAGAGGATAGTTTCTTAAAATATGATAGTATCTACTAGTATAAACAGTCTCAGTATCGGCTGGTGGAATGATTATATTCAGTAACAGTATGCTAATTAAACATAAACTTGTTTTTACCGCAGTTGACTTCAAGCAAACAACTTATCGTAAGAAAGGCTCTTACAGGATCTCATCAGTATGCTTCACAGGATGTTTAAGCAACCAAAACTTTCAGATTTCCTAAAATTTGACTATTCATCTTACATATTAGGCAGTATTGAAACATAAGAAGCCCATATCATTGATCTTGGAGATGAAGCATAGACGTAAATAGTAATCTGTGGTGTTATTTCTCGCCAATACATTGTCAATAGAATTTATCTAGTAACGTTTTGGTTTATAAGTAGAGGAACTGGCAAGATTATCAGTAGATTTTTCTTCCCATTTAAAGACTATGTTCTAGCACTGACACTATCCCATTGACTCATTTGACAAATAAGTACCAAGACAATCAGGTGGGCTGGTAGAAGAGCTCGAAATTCGACCTGTTACCCTTTCTTCGAAGGCTGTCAGCTAGCCACCAGGAATAACATGCAGTCTTGTTTAACTGTTTATCGTACGTGTTAAGCTGTCAAACAGCTAATACAAAATGTTAATATAACCCATACAGAAGCCAACTAATTTAGAGGGCGGGAAAGTGATTTATTGCCCTCCATGTGTCGGATAATCAGCATTTATAATATCTGATCACAAATTTGTAGGCGTAAACCTTGTTGATTTTGTATCAGCTCAAGACCATATCGTCACAGCTAGGAAGATTATTTAAAAAGCAAACTTAAAGTGCTATGAAGGCATATTCAGCGGTTAAACACCCATAAACGAATCAACTGAAAGTTACTAACTGATAAAACGGAACATAATAAATAATCATTCAATCAAATATATTATAGTGATATATATCCAACCTTTCTCTCCGTCATCCTGTCACTCAGTCCTTCAACTCTACTCCTCTACCTATAATCAAAAACATATTTACACGTAACCAGTTAAGTAACCGATTTTAGACTCATAAAAGTAGTGATCTCAGATTGTCGGCATTCATTGGTAATTAGCATTATTACTTTTAAGTACAATGTCTATTTCAAATAGTGGAGGTGGCAGTGTTTTCCAAGTTGCTTATTGCTGTAAAATTACCGGTTGACTCTGAATCCCTGTCACATTTAAAACCTTCTGAAAAAGAAACTTATTGCCATGTGACAACTATTGAGATTCCAATAAATGCTACATAATTATATATACAGAATGTAAGGTTATTGTATGACCTTTGTTTTTGCATAATCCTATTACGTCATCTATGACAAATGTTTCAGCAGTTAATGACATGCAATACACTAGTTTCAATCCATAACTCTGATATACTCGATGACAATCATTTGATGCCTACATACCTAGTAATATTATCTAATGTACCGTAGTATTTATGGATTTATAAATGTAGAGTCTGATGAATAATTTGTCAAGAACAGCTGTTCTCTTCAACATTCTTTATCTTTGTATATTACTATCATTTGTTCTAGAAGTAATTCCATTTTGGTTTTAAAATGTGTTACAACATTAGTTTGAACTTACTGTTAAAAGTAGATTCCGAATATTTTTCAGCCCGTATAAACGCAGAACCAACCAAAGTTTTAAAGCACGAAAACGTCTACCAAGTGATATACTCCAATTCTGTAAGATTAAACAAAACCCAGGAAGATTTTGAATTCAGCAATCTTCATATCATCAACAAACAGCAATTAACACGTTCTCACTTGTGACTGATTTTTTAAGGTAAATCCATAGTTCTAGTGAGAAGACATAATCAATAGGATTCAAGCATGTTTGGAGTGAAGCAGTTACTCAACAAGATCAGTAGATGAAGTTGGAAATGTAATAGATCCAATGTTCAGTGTTTTTTCTATTGAGTCGCATATTAGTGTAAAGCATCTCTTCAGTACTTCTAAGTAATCGGGAGGTGTTAAGATAGTCTAGATGACGTTGTTTCCATGATTTACAATGTTTACTTTGTGTTTAATTCAGCATCCTTGGTCATTCTTAATTTCATTTTGTGAGTGGGTAGTACAAATTGAAGTGTATTAATGCAAGTTTTATTAATACATAATCAGTCTATGCTCATTTACATTGTTCCTATGAATAAAGTAGCTTTTTGATTTTAAGTGAAGAAATAAATCACTTGTTTGTAGTGTTTATCTTCTTCCATATATTCAACTGTATAAAATGACATATTTTAGTCATCTATGTGTTGTTTTCCTGAACTCTATTTACACCTGTAACCCATCTACCAGGATTAGAATAGGAGGTTCCCTGAGTTGAAAATGAATATGAGTTGCATATGAATCAATTAATTAAAACTTTATGATTTATATTTACAATTTTAATGTGATACTAACTACTGTTAGTAACTAATTTCTAGTGTTTAACAATTACACTAGTAGTTTTGTTGAGTACCGGAACATTAATCATACAATATCACAGCAAGTTTCCACTCAACATAAATTTAAATTGTAACTATTCAATAAAATGTGGTTTACAATTGTTTTTAACAGTTACTGTCTACCATTCATTATCTTTACTCATTGAGTTTCTCATCATCATCATCATCATCATCATCATCATCATCATCATCATCATCATCATCATCATCATCATCATCATCATCATCATCATCATCATCATCATCATCATCATCATCATCATCATCATCATCATCATCATCATCATCATCATCATCATCATCATCATCATCATCATCTATAAATAAGAAAATATATAATTCACTTACGCGATATTCTGGCATTCCTTCAACATTATGATGCAAATAAAGTGGATTCGTTTGAAAAGCACTAGATATTACAGTATGATCAGCTAACCATAGAAGTGAACAATCAAAGTTAACAAGCAACAATTTATGTGCATTGATATTAACAGAATCAGCCAACTATAAAAGATATGAAAATGTTGTATACATAGTTGATCGTACACCAATTACATCATTGTTTTCACTATTATCACTATTCCTCTGAATAAAAGATTATGATGTAACCAAACCGTTTTCAATGTGATCCATTGATAATAACTCACAAATCGAGAGAAACTCTAACCTCCTGATTCCAATTAAATCATGGAATATCAGATGGAAAAGAAACTTTGACCGGTGATTGTGGCTATATTGTCGTATAGGAACGAGCTTGGATGATTCTTAAAATACTTGTGTAAAATAATTACTACTGTCAATCAGCATAGTTCTTGAAAATCTGAGAATATAATTTAGTCAGCCAGCCTACAGAATTTAAAGTTGGCTTTATCCAGTAATTATAATCATAAACGGAACTCATTGAGGTTCAGAGTAATGGTTATCTGAAGGTTAAGGTTAGTAACAAAGTTAGTTCACGTGTTTTAGCCTAAGCGTTGTATTGATTTATTTGTTGAACATAATTCGTTTAGTAAGAACGTAGGGTCTGATACGTTTATCACTAAAATATTTATGCTCTAATATCAAAAATGAGTTTCTCTTATTAAGTTTATTCTATTTGGAAGTAGAACTTCAGTGGTTTTTGATTTAATTTAGATTTTCTAAATCGTCTCTGATTAGTCATGTTGGTTATTCTTCGCTGTCAGTTTAAAATGAACGTGAACGATGAACAGTGACACAATGATACTGAAAGCAACTAAGTTACCCTATGTGTCCCAAACAAGTTAAATAATAGTACATGACATTCTTCTTTTTTAGGATTTACTGATTCTCAAGTAAACAGTAATTCATTTCTGTGCTCGATTTCTTGGAGGGGTTGTGGGTGAGCACTGCTAAAATCCCATACTAGAATGAAATAGTTGCCTAACTTAGACCACTTAGTGGTATCATATTAAAACTCAACAATCCCCCCGGCAACCACTTACATCCCTATGTTGTATTGTCGCATTTATTTATATCAAATGTTATACCTTTTAATACTTTAACTAACTTATAGGCCATAAATACAAATGGGCCAACTTAAGAAACACTAGTTTAAGCTTATCCATATACTGTGAGCGATTAAAAACAGAATGATGTTGTGATACTCAGAAACAGTTCGATTTTTAGTTCTTCACCATGAACTGGCTTTAGTTAGACAGCCATCTAAGGTCACTGAGCATTTGGTAACTGTTTCGTCTTCGTATGGGATATATCATAATTTTTTCACTCAAAACATTTATTTCTCATAATCAATCAATAAATACCTGTTACCCTCCACGAGGAGCATAGGCTGCCGACCAGCGTTCTCCAACCAACTCTATCCTGGGTTTTAATTTCCAGTTCTTCCTAAGTGCCTTCCGTTCTTTAGATACCTGACTCTGATTCCCTTTTCCCTGGATCTTGATGATTCGGTGTTAGTGCTTGTAACGTGACGCAGTCTGGTAATTTCCTCAATGCGTGTCCTATCCACCTCTAGCGTCTTTTTGTAATTTCCTCATCACCCGGATATTGGTTGCTTTATTCCCTGTCGCAGAAGGTTGTTGCCGATGATATCTAGCCAACGAATCCTGAATGAATGCTTATGTCTTTTGAATGGTACTTTCTTAGTTCCCACTACACGTTTCAGCTCCATACAACATAACTGTCTTCAAGTTTTTATTATATTCTGACTTTAATGTTGATTGACAGGTGGTTTAGATTGCAAATGTTCTTGAATTATAGAAATGCCACCGTTGTCTTATCAGTATGTACCTTCACATCTATATCAGATCCTCTTTGTTTATCAATGATGCTAGTGCCTAGGTATGTTAAAGTTTCTGCATATTCCTAAGATTCCTCGTCATGTGTAATTGGGTTAGTACCCGTTCTTTATATCTAATGATTTTGATTCTCCACTTGTGTATGTTGAGGCCTGCTGTTGGCTGAGGAGACTGATACTACACTGTCCGTGTCTCATGATAACTTCTTAATCTTTGGATAATTAATTTGACATTGAATAGATACAATTCAAACTTTAGTCAACTTATGATGTAAATATGTCTTTCACTGTTTAGAGTTGCTACTCAGTTTATTGATAGATAAGTTGCCAAATTTCATATCATAAATCTGTTGGTTATATGCCCCCTGAAGTTTACCAATTGTGGTATATAGTCTGCACGATCGCATGAATTAAGTGTTTTCAAATCATGGGAAGCCCATAGTAATATAACCGATGAAAACTAGAAATTATTGAACAGCTATCCCATTATACTTTAGGACTTCTCAGCAGTACCAACTACTTTGTAGCTGATATAGACAACTTATTTTGTACTAATCAGGTTAAAATTACACTTACTTCAATGCCTTCGCCTAGATGACGAAATTCAGGACAAAGCAATGCACTTCCTGCATATGCTGCATCTACATGAAACCAAATATTGAACTTCTTACCTAGAAAAAAAACGTAGTAATCACAAACAATTAATATATAAACAGGAAAATTGTATTTCTGAAAGTCTTCATTAACCTATTGTTGGTATTCACGTCTGAGATATCTGGTGTCATTGTTTTCTCATTTGCACTATTATATACTACTTAGTAATATTAAGTAGGTTACATGATTGTTAAACATTTTTAGAAATGTGATACTTATACGTAGTTATGACGTTTCCAGACAGTCAGTTAGTTACAACGTAGAACATGATATGTGAGTATATTAGTTCAAGTTACTATGCCTCAATTAGCAGATAGAGCTAAAGTTGTCAGATTAAATCCCAGAGTAGTGGAAGTTGTAACAAGTCTTCATATGTATTATATTTTTATTATCGTAATTACATTCAGTGACAATTTGTCTATTTATAACAATGTCTATATTAGATGTTGAATACTTCTCGTTTTAATTTGTTACCTTCCATTATTTATCCTGACACAACTACGCGTTATTACGTAACTAAGTGCTTATTAAATATTCCTATTAAGTCGTTAAGAACACAAATACAATGAAGAAATTTCTTTTCAGTTAAATCCTCATCATGGCTCAGCACTGATATACATAGTTTTACATCTGAATACGAAGTTAGTAACCATTAATTGTTGATGAGTAAATTATTATTATCATATTTAAGGCCTCTAGATTGGTACCTTTGTTCTACATTCAACTCATGATGAAGTCACGAAGTAAGGACAGATTTTCAAGGTCAACTACTTCAATGTGTATTTGTCAGCTATCGCTGGTCATGTGGAGCCAATTATATTGGGTGCACAACGAGACAAATTTATAGTCACGTTTTAAAACGTCATCTATCGTGGTTTCACAAAGGACAAATTAGAACAACAAGAAACTCCACCCTAGAACATTTAGTCGACAAAAGCCATTTAGAATGACATACCAAATTCCATTGGATTTATTTATCATTTACGTCTAGATGCAGCCTCTTACAATTAGCAGAGACCACAGCTATACATTTAAACAAACCCAATCTTCTCATCCACAGAACATTTCTAACGCAACTTTCTTTAACTTGACAGTCAAACTAATTTCAAGTGTTACACTATACTGTTATCCTTCACTTTATTCCCATCTTAGCTCCATTTTATTGTTAGCAATTATTTTTAATATTCCACAATTTTCCCAAACTTTTCCTACGACTTTCTATATCTAGGTAATTGAATCAAGTAACTAAGTGGTTTCTAAATCAAATCTTACATTTTGCATTTTGTTAACTTACTAACCTTAGAAACAATTAACTAATGCCTTCTGTTTTGATTTATCTTCATGTAATTGGACCTATTTGAATTAGACTATATAATCGTTATGATAATTTACTCACTACCAATTATTCTGCACTGATTTTGTTTCCCGATGTAAAATCATGTCTATCAGTATTGAACCATGATAAGGATCTAATTTAAAAGAGTTTCCTTCTCTCTATTTATGTAATTGATTGTGTTTTTGTCGGTTCTACTTTAAGCACCTTACTGACTTATATTTATCAACCTTATGGTTCTTGCTATCTAGTGTTGACATTATCCTTTTGTTAAACAATTCTACAATCAAATATCTCAGAGGATGATTTGTTAGCTTCACAGTATTAAATCTCAACACCAGGAGTGTAAATATGTCTTGCTGATGATCCTTGAAATGGATAGAATACTCAATCTGATTTCCATTACAATGCTGACCCTAATTATATATTCGAAAAAAAACGTGATGATTACAAAGTGATCCCTTTTCTTGTTAATTTGATATCACGAATTGGTCTGGATCAGTGATCACCACGAGGCATTAGACAGCTGTTTTGCTCTAGTATGTGACTCCAGGAGTGTGCAACCATACCTCAGAACCTTCGAAGTATGCTATGAACACGAATCGACTAAGTCATTAATTACATCGAATTATGATCCGTTTTTGTCTGTATAAATTAGTATTAGTTGGCATACATTTAGAAAGTAGTGTGAACTAGATGATTGTTTCACACTTACTAAGAACTATTCAGTAATATGTACTACTGTTTGGTTATAGATTTTACGTATTGACTATTATTCAATATTCAGATCAACCTGTTCGATTCTAATGTACGAAGTGTTTGAAATCTTACTCAGTTTATATGATCTAACACAATGATCAAATGATTTTAACAATGATGAACCAACCTTTTTAATGACTTGCTGATTGATATCATTTCATTAAAGAAGAATATTCTATGAAATCACTGAAGAAAACATTACTTACAAACATTTCCAATTCCATAAAGATCTTCAAATTCACATGTTGATGTTGTACCCATTGTTGCTACACACTGTTAAGTATAAAATAATTATATAATAAAGTTAGATGAAAGGGGATATACGCCAAATTGTTAACATAATGTAATGCATGTGTTTATGTTTGTTAGCAAAGTTTACTTTATAGGTAACCTTCATCAGTAACAAGCTACAATTTAATGTTATCGGTGTGTATGATTATTTATGATCAGTCACTGTTAAACATACATGGATCCTGATAAGATCGTCAAATATTTACAGGGTCTTCACATACTTTATATGAGGGTGTCAACAGAAGTAATGTAATGCGTTTTGTTCTATTCGAGCCACATTAACTTACAGTACATAAATCTGAAGTTTAATGCTTCCAGTGAGAAGTTAGTTAAATAGAGCTTAATACAGTATTAGTGCTTATATACATGCAATCAAATTTACTAGACAGTTGATGATTTTACACCTTTCTTATTACATCTGACTGTACTAAATCTCCAAAGACATTTCATTGGTTAATCACTATGTAGTGACTGATTTTGATGTTCATCAAATTCTTAATAGTACTAATCGCATTCTACACATCTATTTGTAGTGTCGCGATTAGTCTATATAAACCGATGTCACTGATACTATGCAGAAATGGAAAGCGATTTCTTGGGGAGGAGATACTCAGCATGTAACCCAACTAACTATCCCTAAACCACCTTTCATCTCTTCAAAAACATTGTAAGAGGGATGGGCTTTTCAAGTGTAATAGTATGATTACAAACTAACTAAACATTATTGACTTAAATGTAATGAAGTAAGTATACTGCCTATGTTCTAGCTCTTGGTTAAATTGATCTTACCATAACTGGAATAAAACCATTGCTTTTATCATTTGTAATTGCTTCATCAAGATCTTTAGGGTCGAAAACTAATTTTTTCCCAATCCATTTAGTTGGTATCAAATGACATTTCAGCATGGCCAAATTGAATGCACGAGTAACAGAGCTATGCGCCTAAAAAGTGATATACACAGAAAAGTAAGGTTTTTCAATAAAATTAGTTATACATACAAGTAAGTAACATGTTTCTACTGAAGTGAAATGCAGGATGCTATATCAGGGTAGTGAATAAGAAATCACCATCTATCAAATCTATTATTTATGCCATGGAAACACTTACCGTCGAGTTCCATCTAATTAAACATTTGGTAACTATGATATTTGTAGACTTTACACCGACTCATTGACAAATGTTAGGTGTTATATAAGTTGGATTGTGAGTGGCAAGTGGAATCCATGATGTGCGTTTCGTCTGAGTTCTAATCCCACTGTGAATATCAACATTAGGATGCAGGTACATTCAGCCGATGAGTCCCAAATAGAACGAAATGAGCGTCCTGGATTCCACTTGTCAGTCACAATCCAACTTATATAATACTTATGAAAAATTTGCTATATTGAGGTAATCCGCTCAGGATGCACATATAGCAACAATGACTGACCAGCTTCAATCTATAACAAATTAACGGGAATATACAAGTTCATCCTAAAATGTTAGGTGTGTTTACCTTCTGAAATTAATGTCACTGTTCACTTGTCCCGAATTCGGTAAACAACTGTCCTAATTCAGTGTTTATTGTATTTTGTATTTCCTATTACTAATTCGTTCAGTATATGATATATATTAAAGCAATTATTTTTGTTCACTAAATGATTTTACCTTAACACGGAATCGTTGATGTTGATTACTTCTATAAATACATCTGAAGAAGGTTATAGTTACTCAGTTATCACACCAAGCAATCATCGTTTTCAAGTCTATTAGATCATAGGCATAACACTATTCACATTGGATCGTTTTGATTTAGCAACTCCAAGATCACATCACAGATGTACTTACACCTAAATGTTGATGTTCACATTAAAAATTCTAACTCAACAACTATATCTTGGTACAAAATGTGTGTTTTCAAGCAAACGACTCAATGTACTTTTAGATTAATAAGTTGAAAAACTGAGATATTACTAAATAATTATTAAGTAACCTATATGTGTTGCAACTTTAGTTGAAAGGCGAAGTTATTATAATGAGAGAGGATAGATAGATATATTTAAACGGATAGTTACTAAGTTCATTAGACCAAATAGTTTGTTCTGACAACTGAAGAGAAATATAAGTTCAACAAAGAACTAGAATTGTTCCAGTTAACGTTTTCCCATGATTTTACAAGACTACATAGACGTTATAACTAACAGACTAGTAGTGATTGCTTATTGATATGCAAATCCTAAGTTGAATATGAATTGAAAGTAAAGTTTGCTATAGTAATTAACGTTTAAATGTTTTAGTAGGAATGTATTCATACCTTCCTGGTGATGATGTTACTGGAGTGTGATCTACTAGTTTTTGTTACTATAGATGCATCATCAACGGATTGCCTAAGTGCAACGTTGACTCACAAATATTATAGTGAATGGATGGAATGTGGCTGGCAAGTGGGCTGTAGTTGGAACATTTTGTGACATTTCGGTAATACTACGTCCTCTAACTTGTATGATGAAAATGAGAAACTTCTGTCGTTCAAAACATATAATAGAAGTTTTATCAAAATCAAAACTATTTATAACTTATGACTTAGAATCTGGATTGTCTGACCATTAATTCCAAGTGTTCTCACATATTACATGAAGTTAAATAAGTTTGGAATAGACTGACAAGCGTAATAATATCAAATCTTTGCTGTCTGTTGTTGTATTGTTCTTGTTGATAAAACAGTCTTTTCTGTTATAATTGGTAACTAAATTAACTATCGCTTTCAAGTTTCTCCATAAACGTTGCCGTTTAGTATTATTTCTCATGTTTAGGTTTAGGACTGATGACTTCCCAAGGTTTCTTTTATATGTGCTTTGTTGAGATCATATATTCTAACAAGAAATCTGTAAAGGATGCACTACAGTTACCTTCCTACTTATTAGTAAAGAAAAGCTGTTTCATTTATCGTAATACATCAATTCAAAATGGTCATTTCTTCTCTAAAATTACTGTATCGAGGAATTTACAGTATCCAAAAAAGAGATTTGAATTCAGCGACTGGATTAAGCATTAAATCTATACTCACTGATTATGAGGTAGTAATATTGGATAGTAATATCATGGTTGTCAAACCCTTTGTAATACTGAATGAGCTCAATCTACAAAGTCTCATTGTGGCTACTAGTTTAAGTGACTGGACATGAGTGGTACTATATTGAGAGGGGAGGTAATGTAGGAGGGGAGTGGGGTTGGCAGAATATTTTATCCGGCTTAGATTTTGTGTTATCTAGCAATTATCAGTGAAACGTAGTGCTATCTTGAACGGACCGATACCCGCTGGAGGATTCGAACCTCTGTCACCAGTTTCTAATCTTAATACTAAGCTATTCAATGAGGTGACTGACATAAGTCACAAATAAGTGATTAATCAATGTATAGTTCCCACTCATGTAGTAAGTGAGTAGCAGGAAGAATTTACTTAGGAGTAATGTTCAAAAACCGTGAATTTGGATGACTAAGAGTCGACTCCTCCAAGAGACATCAGTTCGTGCAAAATTGCATGTACGCATTAATAATGAGTTCTAAATTTCAAGCAACATAAATCAGATAGAATTTATTAAAACCCTCTACAAATCGCCCTCTAAGTATGAAATCTCGACAAGAACGTGCACAATTTACTTAGAAACACGATAGCATTATGAAAAATTTCATGAACACTCGAACTGTAAGGTGTATAGGGTTAAGTTATGCAGTCATTACTAAAGTTAGAAATCAAGATCCTTAGTCAAGTAGAACCGTAATACAAGCTATCAAGTAAAAAAGAACAACATTGAGTAGTAAGTTGTTGAAGAACAAATTAAAAAAAAAGAAGATACACTAGTAACAATAGCAATCATATTACGAGTATCTGGCAAATAGTTGTTACTACCTAAGCTACTAATAAATATTAAGTAGAATAACTTGAAATTCCTAAATAATCAAATAATGAAGTGACAATCAAAGGAGATGAGAGAATAATCATTAACTATGAATATTTAGTCAAATATAATATTTGGAAAATGACAGCCGGTTAATGACAGTTGTATAAACAGACATTATTCAATTTATCTAAGAAATGATCCCATGGTTTTACTGAGGTCTTGACGAATTGGTGTCAGGTTAACCTCTAATAAATAACGATAATATAGTGACAGTATATCATAAAATAAACTAGTTTTGCTGTATAAACTAACTTGAACACTTTCAAGTGTTTTAAGCGTTATTATGTCGTAAAATTTGCATCCTTAGTGAGCAGTACACTAAGAAATAAAAGTTCCACATCATGGGATATCACGATGGTACATAGTAAATCTGTTATAAAGAACGTAGAAGGAGGCACAGTTGTTTATCGACAAATCGATAAATAATTAATGCATCTTCATCAATGAGACTATTTTTCTTCAGATCTACCTTTGGTTTTTAATCACTGTTTACGATTAGTTGTGAAGGTCTTAACTAAATTGTTCGTATTTACCTATATGGTTCAGCCTAAGTGCTATTGATTTCATGTACTGACACCTTTTTGTATAGAGAACAGAAAACTTCCTTGAAACCTATTTCTCCACCGTCTAGTACTGTAAATAGGCACGTAAATAGTAGCTAAACTATGCTGTTATCCTTTAAGTCCCTAGATTTATAGTCAAACCGAAACTATTCTTTTACAATACGGTATATTAGTAATTAGAATAATGTACTTGAGGTTTTCAACTTAAGCACACATGTGATAAACAGAGAATCATACCGGTGCATTGATGTCTCACTCCCTGTTTAGTTGAACTTACAGATTATTAGAAGTTTGGAAAATCTATTTCAAAGTCAATTACTCTCGTAAGCATATTGACTGGAACTCTTAAATGTGTCATTTTTATAGAATTATGTAAATGTCTTCATTTTGATTATGTAAGGTATATTAGTTGGTTTGGCTACAGATGGAGCTCGTTCTAAGCAACGACTAAAATGGGTACTTGGCTCTCCAGTTGACATAAGTTGAAGATGAAAACGATCTTTAGAACGAATAGTTCACTCTTTGTTAAATAAGAGATCATGTTAAAATGATAGTTTTTACCTGATCTGATGTATATGCCACCAGGCGATCTCCTATTGCTCCAGTTTTGTTGTCGTCTATGAAATTGATAAATTCATGGGTGTTTGGTGTGTAGGACTTCATCACTCGATCACGTATTCCGAGTGCTACTGTTGCACAGGCCAAACTTGCACTAACCTGTATTCATGTGTAGTTGAATAAAACACAAACGATTCGAATATATATATATGACAAGAGAAGATTTACAAACGTAATAAATATTTGTCTACATTCTGTAGGTCCTCAATGGTCAACAGTGCACTGTACGACCTAAGGCTCTTAAATTGGGTCTTTGATAGTGTTGTGAAGTTCTATACCAGTATGAAACGGTACTCCTCAGGAATCTCCTGTTTTCACTCAGAATTCAGGTAGGTATCAATAAGTGACGATGAATGATGCCAACCTATCTAGTAGTACAGTTAGAGATCAGTTTAGTTCTAACGAATTATCTGTTACTGAGAAGCTAATCAAATTATGTGCTATCTCACGGATAAGTAAGAAATATAGTTATAAGAATGGTATGTAGAATAGGCAAATTATGCGTCTAGTCTCGACCACTGCATACAAATATTTGCCGAGGTGGTCCAGTAATTTATGTTCAGACTGTGAAATGACCCCCCCCCCCTACGACTTCGTAACATTCTGACTTTTAAATAACTGGTTACGTCATGTGCTAGGATGAGTGTATACTGTGATTGAATCGAACTAGATGATTATAACAGAACTATGATGTTTAAAGTATGTTAGAATCTATATATGTTATGGTTCACACTTCATTCATCAGTTAATTCACTGTACTGAGCCAATATCATCTAATGTCAGTGATAGAATTTCCTTCACTGTTAAGTAGGGATGAATTCTATCAGTTACATTTCCTAACTAGAGCTTTGTGATTCTAGCAGCTAGCCGTCATGGAGGTGTAGTTAGAAAGAATGATACCTGAACCTTCAGAACTAATTTTCATTTCGTATATTCTGATTGCATACTAATTACACATTCTCTTTCTATTGTTTCCATACTACACCACTCCTAAGCTCATATTTAAACCATTTACACTATTAGTATATCATTCACAGATGAAGAGATAGAACTAATGATTTATGTACCTCTGAATTCAGTTCAGTATAACTAAAACTTTGTATCCACGTTATTTTTCTTATTGTGTTTGTGTGTAGTCCTGAAAACCATGTATATATTGTCAGACTGTTCGTAACTTATATATGTATATATTCTAATTCCCTAACTTGTCTTCGTTCTTCTCCAGCTAGGACTAGATAATGTCGGGGTAGACTGATAGACTGTTAAGGAATACTGTTATCGTATCATCTATAGATTTTGTATTTCACTGAATAACCAAGATTCAAGATCAGTTAATTCACTGTACTGAGCCAATATCATCTAATGTCAGTGATAGAATTTCCTTCACTGTTAAGTAGGGATGAATTCTATCAGTTACATTTCCTAACTAGAGCTTTGTGATTCTAGCAGCTAGCCGTCATGGAGGTGTAGTTAGAAAGAATGATACCTGAACCTTCAGAACTAATTTTCATTTCGTATATTCTGATTGCATACTAATTACACATTCTCTTTCTATTGTTTCCATACTACACCACTCCTAAGCTCATATTTAAACCATTTACACTATTAGTATATCATTCACAGATGAAGAGATAGAACTAATGATTTATGTACCTCTGAATTCAGTTCAGTATAACTAAAACTTTGTATCCACGTTATTTTTCTTATTGTGTTTGTGTGTAGTCCTGAAAACCATGTATATATTGTCAGACTGTTCGTAACTTATATATGTATATATTCTAATTCCCTAACTTGTCTTCGTTCTTCTCCAGCTAGGACTAGATAATGTCGGGGTAGACTGATAGACTGTTAAGGAATACTGTTATCGTATCATCTATAGATTTTGTATTTCACTGAATAACCAAGATTTCAGTGACAGTAAATGTCCGGGTTAAAAACATAATACTGTTGTTACATTGATTTATTACCATTCAGTGATTAATTATGTGTGCGTCAAGTCCTTTACAGTGTTGCTGGAATTCTGTCAATTTTGTCGTAATGTAGTCACTAGTCTGAATGAATTGACATCACTGGTATTATGCAGAGGTGGTGGTCTAGGGGTAGTCTGTAGAAAACCTTGAACCTAGGTTTCGTGCTTTGCGGCAATCGTCAGTAAGGTGTACCTGCAGTCTTTGGGGAACTTTCCACTTCCACGTGAATCCGATCCTAGGGCACTCAGTTTCACAGTCCGCTACAGTAACTACTAATATTTTCTGGCCACAACTGGTCCTCTAAAGAACTGAGACGCATACATTAGTTGATAACTGTGTGGTAACGAACTTTAAAGTAGATGAACTGAAACTGAATCTACCAGTGAGCATGAGTCCCTTCAAAGATTACAGTACAGTTTGTTGATGAGTGCCGAACCGTATGAAATTTAGGCCCAAGGTTTTCAATTAACTACCTCAAAACAACTTCCCACCATGGTAGGTTATACTCTTTAGATTCTCTTTAGATTGCACTGACAATAAATACTTTGATTTTAAAATTTTTACATTTCCCTTGGCATGAACTGTCTTAATACCATTGATGGACCATGAGTTAAGACTTATTATTTATGAATCACTTACTTCAACAACTACTGTGCTACTAAACCCGCGCTATTTTTTTAAATAATGTTTGTGTATATATCTACGAGACTATTTTGAAGTATATGATAAAGATTTAGGATTGTTAGACTGTTGACTTCAAATTCTTTAACCTACTTACTAAGTCTAAATAGCATCTCAGTAGTCTAACATGACAGTCATTGTTAAATGTCGAAGTATTACATGATCTCTTTATAAGATTGTATGATCATCGGCTAACCAAGATTCAAGATCAGTTAATTCATTTAATTATTCAATGTTAGATATAGAGACGTATTTTAAGAAAATAACGCTACATTAAAATATTTAAATAGTTCAAATGAAATTACTTCGATAACTCCACCACCTTTATGTTGAGAATCATTCATACTACTGGATGATAAAAATTTCCCCGGTAATCCAAAAGCATGAACTAACCAATCTAATGTAATCACTTCCAACTCTGTACATGAAGGACATGATATCTGTAAATTCAATGAAATATAAAAATGTCATTGTTGTTGTACGATTGGAACTATACTTATGTACTGGTATTGACACCGGTGTTGACAGATGTTTCATCAACACTAATGTAAATCGTTAATGCAAAGAATGAGAAAGAATCTAACATATTCAAGTAGTAAGGTGAATGCATTTAATCCTTGTAACAGTAACTACCCAGTAGACTTTTGCACTATAGATTCATGAAGTATGTACCATAAATGGGATTTGTATATTTCTCTTTTCTTTTATCTTTTAAAGAAACAACTAGTGATTATTACAAAACTTACTTACTTACTTATGCCCGTTACTCCTCGCTGAGGAGCATAGGCTGCTCACCAGGGTTCTCCACTGAACTCTGTCCTGAGCAATCCTCTCCAATTGTTTCTAATTGCTGTTCATCCTTTTAATGTCTGCTTTCAATTCTCGACGCAGCGTGTTCTTTTGCCTTCCACTTTTCCGTTTCCAACAGGATTCCATCTTAATGCTTTTCTCGTGATGCAGTCTGATGGTTTCCGCAATGTATATCCTATCCATTTCCAACGTCTTCTCCTAATTTCCTCTTCCGCTGGAAGTTGGTTTGTCCTCTCCCATAGTAAGTTGTTGCTGTTGGTTTCCGGCCAACGGACATTCAGTATCTTTCGTAGACAGCTGTTTATAAATACCTGTATCCGTGTGATGATGTTTTCAGTAATTCCCCAAGTTTCAGCTCCATACAGCAGGACTGTCTTGATATTCGAATTGAAGAGTCTGACTTCGAGGTTAGTTGATATTTGTTTTGAGTCCTATATATCTTTCAACTGTAGGAATGCTGCTCTGGCTTTGCCAATCGTTGCCTTTACATCTGCATCGGACCCTCCTTGTTCATTGATGATGCTCCCCAGATATGTGAAAGTATTCGCTTCTTCCAGAGTTTCTCCATCAAGTTGAATTGGGTTGGTGCTTCTTGTGTTGTATTTGAGAATCTTGCTCTTACCCTTATGTATGTTCAAGCCTACTGATGCTGAAGTTGCTGCTGCACTGATTGTCTTCGCTTGCATTTGTTGGTGTGTATGTGCTGAAAGAGCTAGATCATCTGCGAAGTCCAAACCATCGAGTTGCATTGGCTCCCGCGCCGGGAGTCGAACCCATGCCAGCTGGGTGAAAGCCAGGGATCCTAACCACCAGACCACGCGGCATATCTCGAAGCTGCTTCATTCAATATAATCAGTAGTAGTTTCATAGTAACGAGATTGCAGTGAAACTGTTAGTAAACACTTACAAAATGAATATGATTACTGAAAACGTTTTTGTTCTTTTTCATTATCAACTTATGCAATCGTGACAATTTATAGGACAATTATTTGAATTAGTTGTCATGTGAAATATGTGACTGCCTAGTGATTCAAATAATCAGTTAATAAATGAATAAGAGGGTTTATGTAACATAAAAATTATGTAATCAGTAGGGTGGAAACAAGTTAATTATGATTATCATTAGATTAGGGTGAAGATCGTGAAAAACTAAACTGAGATAGTCTTTGTAATAGTAATTGTGTATGGGTAGGAATGAGATAATGAAGAAACAGAAAAGTATAAAATCGATAAATCAGTCAGATAAAGTGAACTATAAAACTAAGGTTATGTTGGAGAAAGTGATCTCATAAATTTCTCCTGTATGTAAAACTGTTATTTCAAATTGTGGATAGCTAATACTTCTGCTATGTACAGTGGATTCGAACATACGCCTCATAGTGTGTTTGACAGAATTGTGAAGATTAAATAAAATGATGAGTGTGAGATTACATACGCTAAATCTAATGTGTAGCAGAATAAAGGAAGAGATTAATCTACTCTGTCCTTTTTTCAGCGATGCTTAATAATACTCTCCAATAGGGAGAAGGAGCGACCTCCACGAACCTATTTCGTTGAATATTCACACGTTAAATGCCTATAAAAGATGAATTTTATTGAAATACATTACATGTAGTATTATTTTCATTATCATTAATTAAAAGACATACCCATGAAAATCCCAAACATGCAACACTTGAGCACAACAAATCGCCCAATATTGATGCATACGATGTAGCTGTAGGAAAATAAGCATGAAAATCTGGATGTTGCCAATGGGTAAGCTGAAAGTTTTGATGTAGACGCATCAAAAGATTGTTAGTTATTTATAATGTATTTATAATGTATATTCAGGATCTTGTACACTATATTTAAATACTGAGAAGTTAAGGGTAGTCAGTATAAAGCTCTAAACCTAGATTTTGTACTAAATGATACTCAATCGAAAGGCGGTTGGAATAAGTGAATGATAATGTCTCTAGATGGAAAACTGGATGATCATTGTTGAAATCCTGAAGGATGTATCAGTTTCCTCAAGACTTTAAGTACATCTCAAGATCTTACAACCATCATTGAAACGAATGTCATCGATAGATTCTAATTGAATACCAACGAACAACTATTGTTATCAATTACATTAAACTACTAATTTCATCCAAAGACTTTGACAATAAATAAACATGAAATAAAACACTATCATCTTCATCATGTAAAATTTGGTTCGATGACACTGAATCCTAAGTTATATTGTAACCGATAATGGTAGGCGTTCAGCGAGTTGTTTCAAGTTGTCACTGCCAACATCGTTTACACGCACAATCGAATACACAGAGTAAACTTGGTACTTGTAGCAGTATGACTTGAAACTGATCTTCTTATCTAATTTATTTTTTCGCTAAATATATATTCTTGTCTAACAAGACTGTAACTTATTTGGTATACATTGAAGGATCATGAGAGTTTGGTTACTATAGTTAGAGTAGACCGTGCTACCGTATCATGGTATTGTGTATCTTCGGTGTAGGACTACGTAAGTTAGCCAGTAACACCATCCTAATAGAATCAAATAGTGTTAGGCTATTAGTCGATATAAATGCAACATCGGTACAATCATCAAATTGTTAGATCAAAAACAAATAATTCTGATTACAGTACTAAACGATGTATCTTAATTAGAATGTGTAATATTGTTAGAGGATGTTATAACCTTAAACTAAATGTTTTACTGTATTAGTTGGTGTCCCTTATTCACATTTCACTGATGAATACATTGATGAATAAATCACCTCTTCTTGATACTGCAAGGCAAGAATTAGTGAAAAGTGTTCTATTCTACTGTAGAACTTTTCTGGAGTAAGCGTATATAATTTTGAGATGATGGCGAATATTTAATACCCAGGCAGGGATTTTCAGAAGTGTTGAATCATTTCAAGTGGATAATTTAAAAATTGACAGTATACTTTAAAATAATGGATTATGTTATCACTATCCGACTGAACACTTATCAATGTTGGCATAAATTTTGGCGTATTCTTCCAGATGGTAGAATCATTACGTAGTGCATAAATAAATATAAACTAGAACTAGATTGCGGGCGGGCATGTGAAATACACGAAATATATTTCATCCGAATTGAGATTCGTCAGCTAGACGCATCTAAATTCTTGGAACCGTTGTATTTATTGAATATATTTTTAATTTGATAAGTTAAAGAGAGATAGAAATCAGGTTGCCTAACTTTGAAATGAATACACTAACCAAACGGACATTTTGGATGAGAACAAGTGTGGTTGTAATGTTAGTTACATCCAAACAAAAGAAATTTCAAGTTTTATTCAAAATCACGCTGGAGCTTTAAATACTTAATATGTCACTATAATTCGAATCCTGAAATTATGTTTCGTCTTTATTAGAGCTCGTCAGTCAAGTATTCATATACCTTATTGTCGACATTTACACACTGAATACAACAAAGAATGACCATTGGCAGTAGTAAATATAAACGATTGTAAGTTACATATTATAACTAACACTGTTATCAAGTTATTAAATTACTAATAAAGTAATCACTTTTAACTTTTCGACAGTTTACTTTATTCAAAATCATTTTGATCATAAGTTACTTAACATTAGTTGAAATAACTGTTGGAAATCCATAGGGAGAACTTCGTGTTATGATACCCTCTTTGAATCAGGTATTATATTTTGACTATGGAAATACAGTCCATCTTGTCAACATGCGAAAATGTTAAATCATTATGAATATCAAGTCATTCTAGTTGTTCCTGTTAGTTGCTATATAGACTCAGAAAGTTAATGAATCCTAATTTCACTGTAAACATTCAGATTAAGGTATTGGTACATCCAGTTTCAGACGATAAAAAACGCATGTTCCATAAAGTACTGTTAATTATATTTCAACATTACTTAAACTTTTAAGTAAAGGCAATACTACAGTTATCTACTGACTATATACACAGACTACTGACTACATGCCATGTTTATTATCAAGAATACCAAGTTAAGTATCATTAATATAATTTATCATACTGTTTACTTACTCCAGGCATTATTTTATCTTTGATATCTTGAAATACTTCATCAAAACTTTCTTTATCCTCTGGTGCTTTATTTGGTAGAAGAGATTTAAGATAATTTGGTTTAATTATTTCTTTATTTGGTAATACAGGAAATTCACGACTAAATGCTGCATCTCTGTACTTCACTATGAATTGAAGTAATAATTCAGAGGCGGATAAAAACTCATCAGAATTCATTCTTATTGAATGTAATCTACAGAATCTGATTAAACATGTAATTTGTTAGTTAGTAAATAAGAGTTAATATTACTAAGAATATGTGAGTAATAACTCTAAGTTGAATCTGTCTAGGGTTACTCCCGGTCCCAAGTCTGGACAAAGGAGGAGAGTTAGGCATGGGGTTAGCATCCATATACTGTATAGAATAACCTTACTAAAAACCACTAACCAGATTGACCGATTGATTGATTGATATGAGTAGTAGATGCCATAGAGCAGATCATATAAGAATCCATATTTCTAATTTACTATATTCTATTTTATTGCCTTTTTCACATTAAACTTTATATAATGATACTTATACAAAGCTTAGTTCTGAATGAGAAGCATAATGATTTCATTGTAGGACGAAACAGCCGTCCAGTCCTCTTTGGTTTCAAGTAGTATCTAACCAACATTAATCTGTGGCGAATACAAACAGCTAAAACTGATCCCTATCTTCAAAAATACTGCCCCAGTTAAATTCATTTCAAGTAAAATCTATCCCTTCCTTAGCTATCAAGATAATTTAAAACATGTGTATTCCCCCCCCCCTAAATATGCTTCATTATCAACTGATCGATCCCAAACGTACTCTACCTTCTTTTTTCTTACGTCATCAACCTGAATAGCTAACTAAACTGCAAATATGTTTTCGCTATTTATTATTGTTACATGATCTTTGTAAACAATTAACTAAGTTCAATTGAAATGGATGATTTTGTGGATATCTGTATTTTCAATTGAATGAATATGTCACAGATTGCTATTAGCTGGGTACCATTGTAAACCAGAGAGCACTGGACAGCTATTTTACCAACCTGAAGCCCTTGGAATTAAATATAGGGTGTACACTACTGAGAAGTTCTACACTAGAATGAAACAGCTGTCCAGTGCTCCCTGGTTTCCAAGTTTTATAATTAATTTACAATTACGTATTTTCGAATTCATTTATTGCGTAGTCAGACCTAATTGTGCACTATTTCTAAGTTCCGTTTTACTGTTGTTACTCACCATCATTTACCGGTATTGATTTTCCTTATGCAAATGCAAAAACTGTCTGTATTATTGATGAGCCTTGATGAAGAACCAAATGAATGGAAAGTTATTTCTTTCATCAGTTTTGTTATTAATGATGGCTTCATGGTATTACTCAGTGAATTACTAATGAGGACAGTATTCATCATCTTAGAGTGTCTAAAAACACATTTCTAATACTTTCAAGCAGCATAGCCCGTTTTAGAAATTACTTGGGGTCTCCGATTTTGTTATGAATTGAAAGTGATAAGTCTCTGTTGTCATATGTACATCCTGAGAGGATTGCCTTACTACAGTGGTAGTTACCAGGTGTAAATTAAGTTGGTTTGTAGCCGACAAGTGGAATCCAAAGTGCTTGTTTTATTCTGTTTAGGGCTTGTCAACTTGATGTGCTTACATCCTAGTGTTAAAGTTCATACCTGGAGTCGAACTTAGTTCGTTTTATGACACGTAGGTGAATACTCTGGCGTTTGCCACGAAAGGAAACGAGTTCGAGTAGCGCTGTGACCATATGTAACGAAGATTGCAGAATAATGAGTAGAACCAATATCTCATTATAATCTCGTATATTTGTAAATTCGGATAGAAAGTAGAATAACAGGTAAAACAGAATAAGAAGGTTTCACCTTCATTTCTCAGGTATCTCTTCGCTTCCTTCACAACTTCAGTAACAATAGTCATAGTCATCATCATTTAAATGATCACTGAATATCATCTACTTCATTACATATTACTGATATTATTGTTATTAAATGGTTGAAATCAATCCCTAAAGATACAGTAATAAGTTTAACATTTACTCTGATAACTTCTGTCCCATACAATCAATTCCATATATGTTGCATTGTGATTGGCAAGTGAAATCCAGAACTCGCGTTTCGTCCTATTTGAGACTCATCGTCTGGATAAACCTGTATTCCAATGTTGATGTTCCCAGTGGATTCAAACTCAGCCCGTTCCGTGTCGGATGCCAGTGTGTTTATCACTAGACTACTGAGATACGGACAGTCACGCTTGTGCAACGGGCACATTGGTATTAGGATGAACTTACATATTCCCGTTGATTTATTATAATATGAAGCTGGTCAACCTATATTGAGGCAATCAGCACATACAGCAACAAAGACTAACCTACTTCAGTTTAGAACAAATCCATGGAAATATAAAAATTCATCCTAATATGAATTCATACTTTTAATTACCAATTACTTTGTCCATATTACTCAATTTTATTCTGTTAATCTAGTCATTTTACAATTATGATTACTCAACTTCGGCCTCATTCTTCACTATCTAATAAACTTATCCTCCTTGACTTTTTACGGTTTACTTCCAGAATGTTCATATCATTTAACCTATAAATACATAAGTGCTTTGAACACTAGTGTTTATAATCCCTTCGTAATTATTACCCACCTCTTCATCTTGCAGGATCTACAATGATATAAAGTATGTTCGCTGGGTATTTAAATAATAGTGATTATGACTAAGGTTATTTAAGATGAGTGAATAGAAACTTGACAAAGAAAAGTGAAATCACTACTATTATTTTAATAATATAGTACAACGATCGCACATTGTCATCAGTGATAACTGTCTAATCCCAGACAAGTCTGAAATCTACCAGTTACGATTTCTCGCTAGAGCTGACTATGATTGAATTGATATGGTTTTGTGGAAATTGGTATAAAGTTTAGTTGATTGAGTTCCCCACAGATTGATGTTGGTAGGGTACCATTAGGAACCAGCGAGCACTGGACGTTTGTTTCATTCTAGTATGGGATTCATCATCACGAAATCGTTTCTTGGATAAATTAAAGAATTCTTGTGTATACAACTGCGATTAACCGGCTGCCATTTTCCAAATATTATATTTGACTAAATATGCATAGTAAATAATTATTCTCTTATTTCCTTTGATTGTCACTTCATTATTTGATTATTTAGGAATTTCAAGTTATTCTACTTAATATTTATTAGTAGCTTAGGTAGTAACAACTATTTGCCAGATACTCGTAATATGATTGCCATTGTTACTAGTATATCTTCTTTTTTCTGATTTGTTTCATTTTTCATTTAACTGGTTCTGTATGAAACCCCTCTATTCTCCAACAACTTCCTTTTTTTAATCGTGTCATCTTTGAAAGTGATGGAAGCGGAAATTCTATCACTGGATGCCAGTTGACCAACTGGTGCTAACTTGATGCCCCTTAGGCGGAAGCTGGTGTATGCAATACTGCGAAGTCTCATACTAGGACATAACAACTGTTCAGTATTCACTGGCTTTCAATGATGCCCTGTCGGCATCAATCAATGACGAATTTAACTAACTGAATTTAATACCAATCTCCACAAACCATCTCAACTCAGTTCTAATAATAGTTACGTAAAAATAAAGAAACAACTGTTAAAATGATATAAGCACAACAACGAGGAATTTCAGGAAACATCAACCAAAACTGACAGAAGACAAACGAAAGTCACTAAGCCTGTTTGAATCTTTACTTCCTCTACTCCTCCCGCTCTCCTTATTATTATTATTATTATTATTATTATTATTATTATTATTATTATTATTATTATTATTATTATTATTATTATTATTAGAAATCATATAAACAACGTTATACATACCTTAGTCGACCAATGACAATGAGGTCAAGACGGCGCGGAAAATCATTTAGTTAGGCAGAGACTATTGTATATTTAACAGATTAACAAGAAATATGTACCAATAGCATTTATATGCTTATAATGAGGTCAAATGAAGCCAATGTGACGTAGTAAAAACTAAATAGGAAACAAATTGATGGTAGCAACAATAATAAACAAATATTGATTGTGTAATCCAGTCAGCTTTCTAGTATACAATTAAGACTGACGTAATAAGTAAAGGTCAATGGGAATTTTTTTTCTCATTCATTTATTGATTATGCAATCATATGTTTATTGATTATTATTTCTTTTTTGTATCTAATTTAGTTTGTATTACGTCATCATACGATTATATGATATATAAGTACTATTCATTTGTGCTTATTAATACATTAAATGTTCTCATTCTGTCTTCGTGGCATTCTATTCCGCTATGAAGTCATTGTCAATGATTGATTAAGGTATGCATAACATTTTTTATAATAATAATAATAATAATAATTTTAGGCAGTAGCCATGAAGTAACCATAAGTTGCTATGTAGTATATTAGGTTATGTCATGCATTGGTAACCTTGGAAACTGGATCTCTCTGCAATTTTATTGTTGTTACAACAATGATACTTTAATTTTAGTAATTCAGAATGTATTCCAAGAAGAACTATTAATCTAGTTGATTGAATTCGTCACAGTTCGATGTTGATAGGGTACCACTGGAAACCATGGAGTAATGGAGAGCTGTTTCGTCTTTGTATGGGACTCCTCAGCTGTGCGCACTCTGTATTCCGCCCCAGGGGCTTTAGGTTTGGTAACACCTAACCGTCTACACCACTGGGCAAGCTACTACCAAGTGGTACAATTACCACTTCCATCAACTTATGATATGTAGCGCGATGATCATTTATTGTCCCATAGTAAGGTGAAGCGGCAATTCAGTGCTCCCTGGTTCTTAGTTGTACCCCATCAACATCATTCTGTGATGTATTCGATCAGCTAAAAATAACAATCCCCACAAAGCATCCCAATTCAATAACTTAATTCAATTTAACAAGATATATCCAGAAACCAGTTTTCCTTATGAGAATGAATGTCATATCAGATTGCATTTCCCCAACCTTTCATAAAACAAACGGGAAGATTGATCTGTAAGAAGAAGTGTTTGTAGAAAGAATTCTAATGTAAGCCAATAGGCTCACTTCTATAGCTTTACACACATCAGGTATAACAGAGATCTTATTAAATGTCTTACTAACAGAGCAAGAAATATCAACTAGAAATACCATTAGGAGGAATTAAATTTCATTGCTTATATACTCACTGAACGAAGTTGAACAAAAGATATTTTTAAAGGAATACTTGAATGCAGGGAAAAAGAAGTCGAACACACAAAATGGTGACAGAAAACCATTATCTATGAAACTATTATTTTATGCAGATGCTACTAGTAATGATCTTTATGGAAGAGTTGTGAAGGCGTCAATTAGAACCGTTTACGAAATCATACCTCGGTTGTCATTTCCTATACGACTCGAACCTTTTATTTAGACAAACGATAAGTAATTAGAATGTTTCTCTTACGGATGCCCATATTAATTTGTCTGCTCCTGTGAAGTATGCTACATAGGGTTTGTTACCAGGTAACTTAGCCAACGAATGAATGAACACCTTCCAGCATGGTTTGACAAGGGTCAAACAAACTGTATATACAGTTTCATCCTTCATCATTTGATAGATTGCGATCAAGTAGTTGAGAAAATGAAATTATTCTAAATGATAAACCAAACACCATCACAACTTCCTATTTCCGTTCATATTCTCTTATTTCACACATCAGAAGCTAAACGGATTCGAATCAACAACCGTGATTTGTGTGTTCAGTGGAAATTTATGACATCCCTATCTCTTTGTTATCGAAATAAAACTGAACAAACAATTTCATGATTCCTGCACAAATTTTGATTTTTGGTTTTGCCTTCCTTTTATTCAACTACGTTTTGTTTATTATTATCATCACCTAATTCATAGGAACCATTTATTCATACACTCCCTATCGCGTAATTATTCTGACGATCATTATTTTAATAAGTTTAGCTTAATATTTGAATTCAAGTGGTTCTGTGGAGATTAATATTAAGTTTAGTTGATTGGATTCACCACTGATTGATGTTGGTAGAGTACCGTCGAAACTCGGGAGGAGCACTGACAGTTGTTTCATTCTAGTATAAGACTATTCAGAAGTGTGTACCCACCATTCTATCAAGGAATCGAACCCGTGATATGCACATCTCGTAGTGAACGCTTAAGGAACTGCATAGTGGAGCCAACTTGTGACCAATCGTAAGATTCACACTTCTATTAATTTATGATATAGCACAACGAACATCGATTGTCATTAGTGATAACTGTTTGATTCGTGTAAAGTTTGAAATGAACCAATCACGATATTGTATTAAAACTTCAGTAACGTCCTGAAATTTACTAATGGTAAGCTCAGTATTGTAATTGATGTGGGGTAGTTTTTTGGTGATAGGTATTGGTTTTGGTTATTTGTATTGATTGAAGTAGGAATTCTACCACTGGACGTCGGTTCGTCTAATCATACTAATGCTTAAACTTTCGCCCTAAGACCTGCAAGCCTTGGATTCGTTTTCTAGGAGAAATAGTTTGTGAACATTTCTGAGGAGCATGTATGTATGTATGATCAACATAAAACCTGGAACATGTGTGCATCGGTCTAAGTTAGCTTATCTCCAAATCATGAGCGCAAGTGTACTTGTAGTGATAAGAACAATAAAAGCAGGTTGAATAAATATTTCACTATAAAAAATAAATTAGCTGTTTGTATTCGTCACACATTGATGTTAAATGGATAGCACTGAACACCAGAAAATACTGAACAGTTGTTTCATCCTAGTATGGAACTTCTCATCAGTGGAAGAAACAGCTGTCTAATGTTCACTGGTTTTCAATGGTACCCTGCTAACAATCTGTGACGAATTCAATCAACTAAGCTAGACTTTGTAAAATAAAATGTATGATAATCAAAAATCATTACATAGTAATAAACATAATACGAAGAACTATAAACAGTTCATTTGTTTAGTTTTAGAAATGGTAACAAATAGTAACTAGAAGAGAAGGTTGGGTGAGATACAAATTTACTGTGTATACTTAATTAATTAATTAATGATAGTATGAATATAGATAATTCTGAATAAAGAGAGTAGTATATGGATAGAATAAACTGAAGTTCTAGAAATGCACATGAGGGGAGAAAAAGCTACATGTGAATTGTTATAATTAAATCATTATATGATTAAATTGACAACTGATTTGATGGATCTTGTGCCGACCATAGCAGGAGAACAGGTTGAACATACTTCTTTTGTATGCATAGATCTGATTCACCTCAGCCATTTTATGAACCTTGAATCCAGTTAACCTTAATAAATAACTATTCATACGATATATTATTGTAAATGATTGATTTATACTAACCACACGACGTATTTGAATACAGTGAGCTAATATCGAACTGTTAATACTTTTGATCACCTTTGGTCAATTACATGAGAAGATATTCACAAGTAGAAAGAGTAAATTCCATGATTTCATTTTAAGCAGAATTCAGCCTTTGATTACAAACAGTTGGTCACCACAGTGCATCTCCTATGTCACCCTATACACATAATAGTTTTGTTTAAGTCAGTTGTTGTTTACGTTTAACAAGCTACATAATGACTATTAGTTCAACATTAATGTACGTAATTTACAAATAGCTTAGAAAAAATGTTTATCCAATTATCCTTGATATCTATATGATGATGTATTTGCCTCAGAATCGGTTATTTGTGTAATCATTAATTATGAACTCATAATTGTAGAACTTAATGAACATTTATCATAAAGAATATTGTTTGCTCAAATGTCTTGTTTCAGATTTAAATGTTATACTTGTAAAAATTCTCTGGTATTCTTGGAATTTTCTTGATTCAGATTTTTGAAATCTTTCCAATCGAATTTGTAAACATGGTTGTCTAAGAGTATTACTATCAATGGTAGCATATTATATCTCCTTATTCCTCGTCTAAATCCCTAAATACCTAACTGATAAAAAAGTCTAGGTATTGTACAATAGAATACTTCTCAAATATGGTTCCATTTATTACATGTATATGATATTCCACTTATTTTACTTTATATTTTATAAATTCTGTAACTGTGAATATACTACATAGAGATGAGTAGGCAAAACTATCCTCTACTGTGTTTTATACATTAATCATTACATCGACTGAAATATGCACATTTTTATGATCTCTGTCGTGAACAATAGTACTGCTATGATTATTATGTTGAAATCATAGTATGGTAGCTAATCAATTTTCAGTCGTAATTCGAATTTTATAAGCCAGTGTTGTTTTGCTTATCTCCTATCTTAAAATCTCATACAAATCACTTTAACTAGTGAACATATTATAACTTGATCCAGTGATAAGACAAACCTAATACTGGCCACCAATCATCAGTCAATCAGTACTGATATCTTAATTCTATAATTGAGTTAGAACAAGTATGATTTGATGGTCATAAGCATGACTGTGACACGATAAAGCATATGGTTCAAATCTGACAGTGATCGTCTAATCCCTTAAGATTTCATGAACACCTAGCTAACGAGTGACAATTAGTAGGAAATCTATATTGAGTAAGGTTATTTGTAAGCTACGCCCAACAACTTAGAATCATAACCCTTTCCCACTTTACAGTCAATTAATAGATTACGTAAACCACGGTATTTTCTTATTATTAATAATAATAACTTTATTCAATAGTATGTTTAGTACAATACGAAATTTCAGCATACAGTATCTCAACAAGTTACGCTTTTACCGTGTGCACATCTGATACATGTATATATAATGTCAACAACAAAAAATTACTGTAACATGAGGAACAGAGGTCTTTACATTTTATACTAATCTCCACAGTTTTCTTATTAGATTGGCTATTACGAATTTTTCACCACATAGAACATGTGCTAAATATGGAATAGTGGAGCGTTTACACTTTTACTTACGTGCTTGAATTCTAATGTAGCAGCATCGCGTTCTGCCAGAAGATATACAAGGTGAAAGTTGTGAATGAAGACTTACTGGTTATCATTTTTTTTAGCAAGCTTGTGTTTTACGCGACAGGAAAGTTAGCCCCATTTTCAACCCCCCCTCCTTTCCCCGGGCATGAGACTGACAGTAACCCTAGGAGAGTTACAGACGGAGTTTGTGAATGAAGAGGGTGGTTCATATCTGATAGGATAGCATTAGATAGTTGTCTGCAGGATTTTAAATGTCTGTCTATAAGCGTGTTAATAATAACGTCGTAGTTCACACCACACACTTTACTAACAGTTTTGACTACTCTACGCAATACCACATAGCCTTTTCTCAAAAGTGAGGGAAAAATTAATTGGGAACAATATAATATAATCGGTAATATACATGAACTGACTAATTGTAATAATAAGTGCTTGGTAATACCAAAACTACGTGATCGCTTCACATAGTATATATAATGAAAAGCTCCCTTTGATAATAATACAACATGCGAAGACCATAGTAGATCAAATGTAACAGTTACACCAAGATAAGTAACATTCCATGAAATCTTAATTGTAGAGTCTCCAATTTTATAAACATCGTGTGAATTCACAAGAGCATTTAGATCTTTTCCATATCTTAGACTGAAATTAACTGTTTGACATTTGGAGGGAATAAGTTGAAGACCATTCAAACTAGACCATCGTTCAACATTTGCTAAAAAACAATTCATTTTATAGCAATTTAGGGAAGAAACAGGCATACTAATAGTAAGGTCATCTGCGTACTTAATAAAGGTATTTTTCATAGAAGAGGGCGGGTCATTCAAGAAAAATGAGAAAAGAAAAGGAGAAAGAACAGAGCCTTGAGGCACACCAACTTCTGTTAACAGATGAGTGGAACACTTTCTTTTGTACACAGTATATTGTTCTCTTCTGGAGAAATAGGAATACAGACAGTTGATTATCAAGCTTTCTATGTTCGAATTCTCAAGTTTATTCAGTAATATAGGTCTAGGAACAGAGTCAAAGGCAGAAGTGCAACCGAGAAACGTACTGCGGACATACTTTTCACCCTTTTCTAAGCTAACACAACTGCCGCGTCCAGTGTACTTGTATTGCTTCTGTATATGGGTCGATGCTCCTTTTATTGCCTGTTGCAGCTTACGTTTTTCCATAGTTTTGAGAAAGGGATAAGTTAGAGCCATGGGTCTAAGCTCAACATTATCACCAGTAGACGCATTTTTTACTATGGGTGTTTTTTTCTTGTTCGAAGCTTTTAGTGCAACATTTGTAGAAAAAGACTAATTAAAGATGCTAGTCAGTGGCTGATACAAAACACCAGAACATTACTTGAACAGAAGGTTTGAAATCTCATCAGGACCTGAACAATATGACAGTTTGAGTTTCTTCAGACATTCTAAAATTTCTATATCGGTGAATATGAAACTGCAATATTCATTCAATTTACAGTGATCAAGGAGCATCTGATCAGATCCATACCATATAAAAGACTTATTTAACGAGCAGGCATTTAAATGTGTATCTTCTGTAATCTGTTTAATGTAAGCGAAATGGATGATATACTTATTATTAACCAATATCATGTTTTCCTAGTCCTTAATACTAGGTGAATTTTATCGATTTAGCTGCAATAAAGCTACTGGTTTAGCTTATTTATCATCACAATCATAGAATTTTAATTTAAAGTAGTGGTAAAGAATTAACAGGAACTTTCAGGTTTTATACTAACTGATAATCACTAGTAAATCACTTCACTCAAACTGAAATATCTAGTGTTCCCTGTAAAATACAAACAGTAAAACACAGAATATCATAGCCAGAAATGTTATTGGTTAGCCGTCCTAACAGAAATCTACCTCATATAGAACTAAGAGCCTATACTAATTTTTAACAATAGACGAGAAGGTACAGATTCATCCTAATTACATATATACCCGTTGCACAACTGTGGCTATCCGGACCCAGGAGCCTAGTGGTGAACAAGGTGGTGTTCGGGACGAAACAAGCTAACTTTGAATCCCGGTGTAAATATCAACACTAGGATGCAGGTATATCCAAATAACGAGCTCCGAACAGGACGAAATACACGTCCTGCTAGTCACGATCTAATGTAAACTAAGTAATCAGCTTCGAAATTAGATTCGTGATGTTATGTCGAGGTATATAAATTGAAATAACTATCTGTCGAGTCTAAATTACAGATGAGCTACAACATTTAGTTACTAATTGTAAGCTTTACACCCACTTAATAACAATCGTTATATGTAAGAAGGATGAATTTGTACCATTTTGTTGATTAGTCATGGAATGAAACTGTTCAGCCTCTGTTACCATATTGAACGAAACGCTCGTCCTTTATTTCGCTTGCCATTCACAATCCAACTTAAAAATTACTTGCGATTTATAGATTGTCATATGTGTTTACCTTCTGGAATTAATGTCACCTTATTATAATCCTCTTGTCCCAAACTCTGTCTGAAACTGCCTAATTCAGCCGTTATCGTATTTTGTATTTCCTGTCACTAATTCGCCAAGTACATGCCATATAATGATGATTGCTTATTCTTCGCATCTATATATTTCTATGACAGACTATGATCACTCACTCAGAATGCCAGCCAACTATGATCTTCAAATCTATCAGGTAGTAGTCATAGTGCGAGCCCTGTTGTTTGGTTCTCCCCCTCCCCGAACGACCATGAAATCATTTCAAATGAGTAATAAACGTATTTTGTTGAATTATGACATTATTACCAATATTATACATATTACAAAGTTTATGGCTGATGATGTCCATCTTCCTGAATTTATTGATTGAAGCTTGACTCTAAAATATTTTAGTATAAAGCAGCACCAAGTGTTCCAGAGGAATGAATTCATCTATTTTTTACGAATACAAGTGGCGCGATAATATTAAATGTAGTACGCAAACGAAAACAGACTACAATGAATGTTCTAAATTATATTTGGTATGACAAAGACATTTCAGATGAAATCATCCACTTGGTGACTTCGAAGATACATGATTAATGAAAAATAAATGGAAAGAGTTAAATAACATTTACCTGAAATAGAACATCGTTTAAAATGTCTATGAAAGCTCAGGAATCAAACTATCCAGCTCACAGAATTCCACATAACTAAAACCATCCTCCTGGAACTCAGTAATGGATACGACTATAACTAAACATTATTTATCTATCAGTAGCATCACTTAGAATATGATTAACTATTTTATTTTGTGAAACTGACATCTTCAGTTATATTCGGCTGAAGACTTACAAACAGTACGAAACGCCTATCCTCAATCCTACAGCTTACTATATTCTAACTGAATTAAATAAACAGATAACTAAATGAGAATAATGTAGCAATTATCTCATAATTTACATATGCCAGTTGAAACTTATCCATTACATTGTACATTCATTGTAATAATTTAATAACCTGATGAAATGTAGATCTAGAAAATAATTACGTCATCATCAAATAAATATTGCCGCAAATTGCGTAAGAACAAAAACAGAATGAACTAGTGATTGTATTATGCTGAAATTGATGAATTATAGATAAATATTGATATGTTGTAGTAAGTGATTGGTGAATGATGATGCAAATACAGATTAGAAAGCAAGTAAGGCAAATTTGAGATTACGTAAGACCTATGTTATACCAAAATCAACATTCAATTTTAGTTCGTTAGTTTGAATATTACGCTAATACACTATATCATTCTAACATAGTTAAGTGTAATATTTGACTAACGATGACGTAACTTTCCTCTAATTCTAATTTATATGTCATGGAGTTGTTAAGTGTTTATTATGTAATTTAAACTTTTCTACTAACATCATCTCAAATTCGTTGCAATTTCAATCTTATTTAATCTCTTTCGATAATATGTTAACCTTGTTTTCATTGTATCATTTCTCATCAATCATCTTATGCATAACATACTACTATTCTAAGTGATTGAATTTATTACAGATTAATGTTATTAGGGTACCATTAGAAAGCAAGAAGCAGCAAACAGCTGTTTCATCCTAGTTTTGGACTCTTCTGCGATCAAAACCCCAAATTCCCCCCCCCGTGGTGCTTCAAGGGGTGGAGAATACCTAGCCCTCTGCACTACTGGACCAACTGGGATCCAATGATAAAATGCCCACTTTTGACAGTCAACTAGATAACTCAGTGCAAATCTCCACAAGCCACAATTACAATACTCAGCTCACCATTAGTAAACTTCAGAACGTTACTGAAGTTCTAATGCAAAATATTGATTGGTCCAATTCAGACTTTACACGAATCAAACAGTTATCACTAATGACAATCGATGTTCGTTGTGCTATATCATAAATTAATAGAAGTGTGAATCTTACGATTGGTCACCAGTTGGCTCCACTATGCAGTTCCTTAAGCGTTCACTACGAGATGTGCATATCACGGGTTCGATTCCTTGATAGAATGGTGGGTACACACTTCTGAATAGTCTTATACTAGAATGAAACAACTGTCAGTGCTCCTCCCGAGTTTCGACGGTACTCTACCAACATCAATCAGTGGTGAATCCAATCAACTAAACTTAATATCAATCTCCCCAGAACCACTTCAATTCAATATTCAAATATGTTGTTAACAGGTCCACTAACATTTATTTGGTATTGCCTTTATGTTCCATTTTAAATCTTATAAATCTGTATTAGATGTTGATGATAACAGATTGATAAGTAGTATTTCTTTAATCTTCTTGTATTCCTAATGTCATAATGAAAATATTTGATACACAGCATAATGTCACCAAACGGCAGATTAAAATCATAATATCATTAAGGTTCACTAAATTGTTTTTCAAATTACTTAGACAAATAATGATCTTAGAGGTTCGGAAAATAGAGTGCAGTAAAAAAAATGTTTTCCGACTTCTGAATGTACCTCACTTTCTATGACTAATTTTGATGATCAAGGTTGAATGATGCATTGTACTAATGGGCTCCGAATATGAACGGTGAGGTAGTGAATGTCGACTACACTGAATTCAACTGTACGTAAGTGATGTCTCTGTAAGCAACGTAGAATAGGATATGATGTATATATGATGTATAACTCGCGAATCTTTATGTACGTTAACTTTAGTCTTGTGTTAATCAATTGAACTAGAATAAAATCCTTAATCTGTCTACATTGTTTTTTATGCAACTAAATAGTATGATTTTCGACGATACTCTGATGGACTTAACTTCTCTTATACACGAAACTAAGTTACCTGCTAATTAATTTCCAATCAAAATAATGAAAGGGGAAGCTTAGCAACTTATCGCTGAGAGTTTTAGGCTACAGGATATGAACAATCATTTTTAAAATAGCTTGATTAGGCACATGGATATGTATTTGTTATTTATTACATCTATATATTGACCTCATTTGGATACCACTGATAATCGAGGAGTACTAGACACACATTTCTTTCTAACAAAGGACTACTTAACAATGTACATTTCTAGTGCCGGATGGTTTCCTATCAACACCACACGACCAACCGGCATCCAGTACCGATAACTATTCAATACCAGTAATGATAACTTATTCACTCTTACCTTTTGTGAATAAGTTGATCATAAAATGGTGGCACTACTTTTAGGTTTAAGAATACAAGACGCAAAGTTCTAGCTTCGATTCTCAAGAGAAATGTGAAATGCTTAGTCCTACATTAAACCGACACAGTTGTCCAATGCTCTCTGATTTCTTATGAAACGTAATTAAGATCAATCTGTAACAAATACAAACACCAGACATATTATGACTTACTTCCTTTGATAATCCAGAATAGAAGTAGTATTTATTTGAATATATTCAATTCTTTATATATATATATATATATTCAACCCTTCTATTAGATACAAGTACAATCTGATTGGTCTATAATTATCATGATTACATGGTTATGAAATATGACAAGCAGTCAATTGAAAAGCTGACACTGATGAGTGAATAGCTTTTTGTGCATTGACTGATTATTCAATGCTGATCAATGAAATTTTTATCTAGTCCTTGAATATATAGAGCTTGCCTACTAAAACAATCTAAGAATTCCGTAAAATATTAAATATAACAGACTGTTGACACTAAAAAGTTGCGGATAACTCTAGTCAATGGATCGAATTAAAACTATAAATACGAGTAACGTTTTGTTCATTTATGACGTTTAATCGATTATAATCTTCCTTTCACTTTTCTGTATTTCGAACTGAGATATAAGAAATTCAAGAGTTTAGAGTTCGGAAAACAAGTATACTGAGAGCAAATAGTGGACTTAGCTCAAGTACGTGGTTTATCACGATAAAATTTTAATTACTTCACTCAGTCGATAAATTTCACAATCTAACGATAGAATTCAGTAACCCTTTAGGACCAATTATCAAAAAGTCAATGATTGTTTAATGAAACAACAGATTACTTATTGTAATTCTATTCGGGATCAGTCAGTTAATGAGTAGTTTGAAGGTAGTTATGAATAGAATTATGAATAGTATGAGTTTGAATTCATTGACGAATTGTCATTTCGTTTGATGTCACGAGCGTAAGTTTTTGATTAACGTGGACAAGTGTGTAGTCTGGATTCAGGTTTCCAGCTGGCTAACTTAAACTGTCCGACATTAACTATAATGCATTTCAATATTAATAAGCTGTCTTTTAGTACACCTGCATTGTGGTTACCAGTGTAGTTTAGAAGCTAACAATTCAAACTCTAGTACGTTGTCTATTATGTAATTGAATGCCTATAGTTACTAACCTGTTCAGACTATATAAAGTCGTTAACAAAGATCTGTAAATTGTTTGAGGTTGATGTCTAAGAATGCAACTGGTCAATCTTTGTTGAGAGGTTATTTTGAAGCAGCCAGTTTTTTGTATGTACAAATGACAACAGAAACTGCTCCGTTGAAGTCCTAAACATTAGCGGCTGGAAGTTACAAACTCCTACTAATGTTTGTCAACTCCGCCTGTAGCCCCTAGGGTTGCTGCCGGTCCCAAGCCCGGATAAAGGAGGAGGGTTGGGCATGGGGCTAGCAACCCCATCCCGTAAAACAGCAAACGTGCTAAAAAAACGCTAACCAGTAAAAACCTCTATAACCATTTTTACTCTGCCCTGGGAGTTGGAAGGTATGTTATGACGCCTCATGGTGAAAGCCGAGTTTCTTCGGAAGCCACGACGCCGATGTCTCTTCTGACAACCAGAGCAACAATTTATATAGGTACGTGGAATGTCCGCACGCTGTGGGAAACAGGGAGGACCATGCAAATAGCTGAAGAAATGAAAAGATACAACCTGAAGATACTTGGAATAAGCGAAACGCATTGGGTGCAAGCTGGACAGCAACGGTTATCCTCAGGAAATGTGCTTTTATACTCCGGCCACGAAGAAGAAAACGCCCCCCCACACACACAAGGAGTAGCATTGGTGTTATCCCAAGATGCATGGAAGTCTCTTATAAGATGGGAACCTCATGGACCTAGGATCATCACAGCATCCTTCAAAACGAAGAAGGAAGGGATTGCAATAAATGTCATCCAGTGCTACGCACCCACCAATGACAGCCACGAAGACGACAAAGACCAGTTCTATGCGAGGCTGCAGTCAATCATCGAGAAATGTTCAGCCAAGGACCTGACCATTCTGATGGGCGACTTCAACGCCAAGGTCGGAGTGGATAACACCGGGTATGAAGACATCATGGGACAACATGGACTGGGAGAAAGGAATGATAACGGTGAGAGGTTTGTGAACTTATGTGCCTTCAACAAAATGATTATAGGTGGCACCATTTTCTCCCACAAACGTATACACAAAACTACATGGGTTTCACCGGACCACATTACGGAGAACCAAATCGACCACATCTGCATCAATAAGAAGTTTAGAAGGACCATGGAAGACGTAAGAGCAAGGAGAGGAGCCGACATAGCTTCAGATCACCATTTGGTGGTGACTAAAATGAAACTGAAGCTGAGGAAGCACTGGACAACTGGAGCAGCAGTATTACACAAGTTTAATACAGCCCTTCTCCGGGATACTAACAAACGCAACGAATTCAAATTAATTCTCAGCAACAAGTTCCAGGCATTTCATGATCTACTAGAACAAGGTGGAACTAATATGGAAGACAACTGGAAAGAGATTAAAGGAACAATAACCTCAACATGTCAGGAGGTTTTGGGTCTTAAGAAACAACACCAAAAAGAGTGGATTTCTGTTAGTACTCTGGACAAGATCTGTTATGACGTGAATGAATAGGACGAGGGTGATGATGATTGGTTGATGCGTACACCAATACGATGTGTGCCTAACTAAGAATGCACGATTGACCTAAGCCCATTCACCTCCCTAGGCCGACAATAAGACAACCAGAACTGAGAACAGGAAGACTGAGAGAGCAAGGTCCAAGGTCGTATTATATTTTAATCATGCATTTATATATACATAAAATCAGACCACACAGTAAGCCAATCGGAAATCTAACATTGATACAGAACAAAAGAAATAGTGGTAGTGAATGGGGAGAACTTGTACACAACAAAGTAGATGTAGTTCATAATAATAAACAATATACCAAGAGCAAAATATGCGAAACAAGAGAACCGGGCAAGGGGAACGTAACAGTCATAGAAATAAAATGTTAACACTGTCCACCGTTATAATAAATGAAATAATGTTCTAAATCACAGTTCCCGAAGATAGCCAATCTTCATTAGGTGCCCGGCATATCACCTCCCCTTTTTGAAAAGACAATGATGATACGTTTTTGGACCAGTTCAGCTTTGGGTGTGGTCAGGTAAGAACTACAATGTACTCAAGAAAAAAAAAGAGACATGATTAGTTACATCGCAACTAGAAAACTACAATCTACCACTAGTCTCCTCCTCCACGGAACGTAGTGGGATCTTTGTGAATTGGCAGGAACAACACTTCATTGCATTGAACATGCATGGTCTTGAAGGCATCATTGCTGCAACTACGCGGATGAGTTAGGAAGTCGAGGGCTTGATCATGTCTAGGGCGTACAACCACAACAGTAGCAGTTTTCTTCTGTTTATTGAACCTCTTCGCTGAATACAGAGGCTTCTTGGGTACAACAGACAGTCTAGTCACGATTCTCGAGATGACCTTCTGGACTGGACTGGCGGCGATGCTCCGCGCACATCTGTTGGGATTAGGGCTGCGAGACCTTGTGAAAAATTCCGAGACTGCTGCTGGATTTTCATTTAATGGTTGTTTCATCTCTGGAACGATCTGAACAGAGGTCTTCAGCTCAACTTGTTTCTCCGGAACGGCAATGCTAGGCACATAGGACAGACATGCTTCCGTCGGACATTCTGGTTGAATTTGGGAGTCACTGTCAAATGTGGGCTTAGGTATTGCTTCGTCGATTACCGTCATGCTAATGCTGTTGGTTTGAATACCAGCTTGGTGCAGCAATAACTCAATTAACTGCTGGTTAGCCATCAGAAGCCTATGCATAGATGAGTTGAAACGTTCACTGCAGGCTGACATGCCGATCTGCTGACTCAGTTATTGGCCAATGTAATGTAAGGTCACTGATGAGAAGCTCGAGTTCTGATTGGTCCTTAATGCGACTGGATTTCTCGACCAATAATGAAATGACCTTGGCTGGCTGCAGATGCTGAGCTTGCTTGGGTTCGATAATTTTCACCCCCGTCGCCAATTGTTATGACGTGATAAAAAGGACGAGGGTGATGATTTTGGTTGGTGGACGCGAATACCAATACGATGTGTGCCTAACTAAGAATGCACGATTGACCTAAGCCCATTCACCTCCCTAGGCCGACAATAAGACAACCAGAACTGAGAACAGGAAGACTGAGAGAGCAAGGTCCAAGGTCGTATTATATTTTAATCATGCATTTATATATACATAAAATCAGACCACACAGTAAGCCAATCGGAAATCTAACATTGATACAGAACAAAAGAAATAGTGGTAGTGAATGGGGAGAACTTGTACACAACAAAGTAGATGTAGTTCATAATAATAAACAATATACCAAGAGCAAAATATGCGAAACAAGAGAACCGGGCAAGGGGAACGTAACAGTCATAGAAATAAAATGTTAACACTGTCCACCGTTATAATAAATGAAATAATGTTCTAAATCACAGTTCCCGAAGATAGCCAATCTTCATTAGGTGCCCGGCATATCAAGATCCAAGAAGGGAGGAACAGAAAGACAGCGATCAATAACAGTCGGACAAGAGCAGAGAAAGCCAAGGCACAGGCCGAATACACCGAAGTCAATAAGCAAGTGAAGAGGAGCATCAGGTCGTATAAACGAAAATTTGTTGAGGACCTAGCAATGACAGCGGAAAAAGCTGCAAGAGAAGGAAATATGAGGCTCTTATACGATACAACGAAGAAGTTAGCTGGGAAATTCAACAAGCCAGAACGGCCAATCAAGAACAAGGCTGGCAAACCAATCACTGAAGTGCATGAACAACGGAACAGGTGGGTAGAGCACTTCCAAGAACTCTTGAATAGACCAGCCCCACTGAACCCACCAGTCATCGAAGCAGCAGCCACGGATCTCCCTATAAGCACAGACCCACCAACAGTCGAAGAAATCAAAATGGCCATCAGACAGATCAAGAGTGGCAAGTCAGCAGGACCAGACAACATACCAGCGGAGGCACTGAAGACAGATATAGAAGCAACTTCAAAGATACTCCACATTCTCTTCAGGAAGATTTGGGAGGATGAACAAGTTCCAGCAGACTGGAAAGAAGGGTACCTCATCAAGATACCAAAGAAAGGCGATCTCAGCAATTGTGAGAACTACAGAGGCATTACCCTACTTTCAGTACCAGGAAAGGTCTTCAACAGAGTGTTATTGAACAGATTAAAGGACTCAGTCGACGGCCAACTCCGAGATCAACAGGCCGGATTCCGTAAAGATCGATCATGTACCGATCCAATCGCTACTCTACGGTTCATTGTTGAACAATCAATTGAATGGAATTCACCACTTTACATCAACTTCATCGACTATGAAAAAGCATTCGACAGCGTGGATAGGAGAATATTATGGAGCCTTCTACGGCATTACGGCGTACCCGAGAAGATAGTCAACATCATACGAAATTCTTACGACGGACTACATTGTAAAATCGTGCATGGAGGTCAGCTCACAGATTCATTCGAAGTGAAGACCGGTGTCAGACAAGGCTGCTTACTCTCGCCCTTCCTCTTCCTACTGGTCATCGACTGGATCATGAAGACTGCAACATCTGAAGGCACTCTCGGAATACAATGGACAACATCGACGAAACTAGATGACTTGGACTTTGCAGATGACCTAGCTCTTCTTTCTCACACACATCATCAAATGCAGAAGAAGACCAACAATATAGCAGCAGCCTCAGCAGCAGTAGGCCTCAACATACACAAAGGGAAAATCAAGATCCTCCGATACAAAACAGCAAACACTAACCCAATTACACTTGACGGAGAAATTCTGGAAGACGTTGAAACCTTCACATATTTGGGCAGCATCATCGACAAACGATGAAGGTCTGATTCGGATGTGAAGGCGCGGATTGGTAAGGCAAGGGCAGCATTTCTACAACTGAAAAACATCTGGAACTCAAACCAACTGTCAGTCAATATAAAAGCCAAAATTTTCAACACAAATGTGAAGACAGTCCTGTTGTATGGAGCTGAAACTTGGAGAATTACGAAAAGTATCCTACAGAAGATACAAGTATTTATAAACAACTGTCTGCGTAAGATTCTTCGGATCTGTTGGCCAGATACCATCAACAACAACCTGTTGTGGCAGAGAACTAATCAACTTCCAGTTGAGGAAGAAATTAGGAAAAGACGCTGGAGATGGATTGGACACACACTGAGGAAACCATCAAACTGTGTCACAAGACAAGCACTGACTTGGAATCCTAAAGGCCACAGAAACAGAGGAAGACCCAAGAACACATTGCGTCGGGAATTGGAAACAGACATGAAGAGAATGGACAGCACTTGGGAAGAGCTGGAGACGAAAGCCCAGGACAGAGTTGGTTGGAGAATGCTGGTGGTCGGTCTATGCTCCACTTGGAGTAACAGGCATTGATTGATTGATTGATTGACTAATGTTTGTCACATTATAATCACAATACTAAATAATGATCTGTTAAGTAAATTCATGGAAGAAACATTAAAAAGAGAAACTATCCAACGAGAAGGCAAGAAATCTTGTAAGAATAGGACGATATAATAAAGTATAACATATAAGAATAATAACAATAGGTTATGGTCAATGTAAAGACAATAACAAAAGACATTCCTTCTGTAATGTCTGGGATAAACTTAATTTCTTGGATAAATAACGCCTTCCCTAATTTAAAGAGTTAAGAAAGAATAAATCTTCGTAAATATTTGTGCAAAACAACTTTAAATTCAATATACAAGTTAACTGAATAATCAAAGCTATTTGTATATTGTGGGAACTAGCTTCTTAACGCTTTTCTTTTGGACCATGAAAATATCCACTCTAGAACATTCATTTTAGCATATATTTGTCTGAAATTAAATGTTTGCATTTTGATGTAAACTATAACTGATCACAGCATACAACATACCAGTACTGAAAAACCCAGACACTAAAGCAGATGTTCTGTATTTGCGTATCTGCTCTATAATTGATATCCCCCCCTGGGCTGAAGAGTAGAACACAAGATAAGTGAGCAGATAATCAACCCGTCCAATTATATTTCACTCATTCGATTATTCGCACACAGGCGAAGAAATCAAAATGGTCATCCGACAAATCACGAGTGGCACGTCAGCAGAGCCAGAGAACATACCGCCGGAGGCACTGAAGTCAACTGTAAAGATGCTCCACAATCTATACAGGAAAATTTAGGAGGAAGAATAAGTGTCAGCAGACTAGAAAGAGGGATACCTCATCAAGATACCAAAGAAAGGAAATCTTAACAGCTGCGAGAACTACAGAAGCATCACTCTACATTTAGTGTTATTGAACTAAAGGAAAGATCCAGTCGACGCTCAACTTCGAGATTAACAGGCCAGATTCCGTATGGGTCGGTCGTGTATCAAACAGATCCCAACTATACGGATCATTGTTGAAAAATTAATTGAATGGAATTCATCACTTGTTATCAACTTCCTTGACTGCGAGAAAATAATTCGATAGCGTGAATAGGAAAACATTATTGAGCCTTCTTCAACATTATAGAGTACGTGAGATGATTGATTGTCAACATCCTATGGATTTCTTACGACGGACTACACTGTAAAACCGTGCTGGGAGGTCAGCTAACAGATTCATTCAAAGCGAAGACTGGTGTCAGACAACTCTGCCTACTCTCACCCTTCCTGTTTCCGCTGGTGTTGACTGGATTATGAGGACCGCAACATCACAAGGCAACCTAGGGATACAGTGGACGACACGGATGCAACTAGAAGACTTGGACTTTGCAGATGACCAACCTACCTCTTCTATCCCACACACAACATCATATGCAGGTGAAGATGAACAATGTAACACCAGCTTTGGCAGCTGTAGACATTGACATACACAAAAAGAAAAGCAAGATCTTTCGATACAAAACAACGAACACTAACCCAATTACACTTGACGGAGAAATTCTGGAAGATGTGGAACTTCTACATACCTGGGCAGCAGCATCATCTATAAAAAAGGAGGATTTAATTCGCATGTGAAGGCACGTATTGGAAAGGCAAGGCAAAGCAAGGACAGCATTTCTACAACCAAAAAAAAACATCCAGAACTCAAACCAACTGTCAGACAACATTAAGGTCGAAATTTTCAATACAAATGTGAAGAGAGTTCTGTTGCATGGAGCTGAAACTTGTATTGTGAACTACGAATAGCATCCTTCAAAAGTTACGAGTACTCTTAAACAACTGTCTACGGTAGTTGCTTCCGATCCATTGGTCAGTTACAATTAACAACAAGCTGTTGTGGCAGAGAACAAATCAACTTCTGGTCGAGGAACAAATTAGAAAAAGACGCTGGAGGTGTATAGGAAACATATTGAATAAATCATCAAACTGCGTAACAAGACATGCACCAACTTGGAATTCTCAAGGTCACAGGAGAAGAGGAGGACCAAAGAACATATTGTTCTAGGAATCGTAGTTAGACATTGAAGGAATGAAGAGCACTTGGAAAGATCTGGAAAGGAAAGCCTAGGACAGAGTTGGTTGGAGAATGCTGGCTAGTGGCTTATGCTCACTGATGAGTAACAGACATTAATTGATTTAATAGTGACCAGGAACTGAGGAAACAGGTACACAGGTATGTAAAAGTTCCACATCTTCCAGAATTTCTCCGTCAAGTGTAATTGGGTTAGTGTTCGTTGTTTTGTATCGAAAGATCTTGCTTTTCTTATTATGTATGTCAATGTCTATAGCTGCCGAGGCTGCTGCTACATTATTCATCTTCACCTGCATATGATGTTGTGTGTGAGATAGAAGAGTTAAGTTTTGATTGTTAACTAAATCTGGCAGCTACTACGAATAAAAGAATAAACAACCAGAAGGTCAGGCATCAGTACTTGGAGAAAAGATAAACAGCATTAACATATTAGTGAACGACAATCGAATTTCATTGTCAAGAGTGAAAACTCCCTGTTAATTGTGGTAACATTCTAATGTCATATCAAGTTTTGAAGTATGTCCTAATGATAATGTCGCCTAGAAAGTCAATAAAAGTTCCACGTTATAAATATCTGTCTTAGGCAGTAAAACATCACCATTTTTACATTACTGAATACTAGTTAATCTTAGTTTATCTTGAAAGAAAAATATGAAGAAGCAAGATAGTAAATTCATGAAAATATAAGAAAGACTATTTCTATATTCAGATATTATCTCATGAAACTTTGTTTAAAGTAGTTTCTTTCTTCCAGCAGATAACATGGTAACATTGTTATTTTCTAACAATGAAATATTATTTCCGTTTATTTGAATAAAACAAAAGAAACTATAGAAGACAAGAATCATTTGAATTAGAAGAAAGGAAACATAATTTATTCATCAGGTATGTATAAATTAGATAGGTCAATAGATGAGGATACTTACTTACTTACTTACTTATGCCCGTTACTCCTCGCTGAGGAGCATAGGCTGCTCACCAGGATTCTCCATTGAACTCTGTCCTGAACAATCCTTTCCAATTGTTTCCAATTGCTGTTCATCCTTTTAATGTCTGATTCCAATTCTCGACGCAGCGTGTTCTTTGGCCTTCCACTTTTCCGTTTCCAACAGGATTCCATCTTAATGCTTGTCTCGTGATGCAGTCTGATGGTTTCCGCAATGTATGTCCTATCCATTTCCAACGTCTTCTCCTAATTTCCTCTTCAGTTTTAAGTTGGTTTGTCCTCTCCCATAGTAAGCAGTTGCTAATGGTTTCCGGCCAACGGACATTCGGTATCTTTCGTAGGCAGTTGTTTATAAATACCTGTATCCGTGTGATGATGTTTGCAGTAATTCTCCAAGTTTCAGCTCCATACAGCAGGACTGTCTTCACGTTCGAATTGAAGAGTCTGCGCAAGGATGACACGCAAAATCGTGAAGCGTTCCATATTTTTAACTCCGCCTGTAGCTCTCCTAAGGCTACTGCCGGTCCCAAGCCCGGGTAAAGGAGGAGGGTTGGACATGGGGCTAGCACCCCCATCCCGTAAAACCCAAGCTTGCTAAAATAACGCAAACCAGATTAAACAAGATAAACCATTTAATAGATGAAGTTATCTATGCATATATGTACGTATCCACAAGTTCGATACACATGTACTTGAATTTTTGGAATGAGTAGTACTTCTTATGCAATTCAAACTTTGGTCAGATTAAAATTCCTAGTGCTTCAACGACAGCTTACAACCAGGCAACATCAAATTAGAGATATGGGCCTACTGTAGCTTGATTAAATTCACCTTATGATTATGTGCTCCATAGACAGTGATGCTGTTGACTTCGAGGTAAATATATCATTTTGTTTTAAAATTACCAACGAAATACGTCTACTTCTCATGGGATCAAATTGTCCAATTATAATATGGAGCACACAATTTTCTTAAGATTCAACGATTTTAGCAGCATCAAACTACAGGAGGAAAATTAAAGTCACAGGTTAAGAGATGTGACTAGTAAAGTTCAACAATGTTAAGTGTGAAGAGCTTACTCACCAATGGTAGTAGGCAAAGTTGTGCTTTATCACAAATTGACTGAAGTTAGAAATAAAAACTATTGGATATCAACTCAGTAGTTTAAATGTTTAGAGCTTATCGTGGAACCTGAAATACCTGGGTCCAATTCTTAATGGGGACGGGTGTGCACTCTGCTGTGGAGTTTTGTACTAAAAAGTGAAACAAGCTTCCAGGGTTTTTAGATTTCAATTGATTGTTTTACTGTGGTTGATTGCAAAATGGAACTTCATATTCAATAATCTCCATAACAAACAATAATAGGCAGTTTCCTTACAAGTACATATTCAATTTAAATAAACAATATTTGTTGATATATGCACACCCAGGAATGTCGTTTATCTACGGTTGCTGTATTTACTTGTTACAGTGACCAAATCATAATAACTTGACTGGACAACCATATTATCACTCACTTACTTCAATACTTTTTCAGATTCCTGCATAACGAGGTCTATACGCTCAGTAATGGCACTTGGAAAACGAGATGGTTATCATAAAATCGACTAAGATTCCTGTCTTCACTTTATTTCTAAAGTCACCTGATAGATTTGCGGATTCTTTTACATACTATTCCACATAATTAGAACTAACAGGCTACAGATTAACGAAGTCGTTGCTAAACTTAAAAATTGGAGTACTGATCACATATGAAAAACTAGCTGATAAGGTTGTATGTTTTTATCGACTTGGTGGTTGGAAAATGTGTTTCGCTTACTAACCTGCCGTCTGCTGCAGTGAATAGTATTTTCTGAAGTATTTGCGGTCTGAAAAGAAGTTAAGGGCGACCAAAGCTTGGTAGTAGTTTATGAAATCATTGAATGATGGTCTGAGTCAAGCCTTCTTAGACTATTTGTTTGCGGTTCGTGAAATAACCGCGATCAATAGTTCTGGAATTTGTTTGGCGTTCCTCGGAATCAATCATAATTGCCCAGATGTATTCACTTTTTATTTCCTTTTACACTTTATTTTCAAGCATTTATTCATACATATCTTTTCTGTTCTACCATTTCAAGGTGGTGAAAATCCAGTTTATGAGTTTTCGTAAACCCACGCTCAAGTAGACATATCGCTTTCCATACGTAGCTATTTCTTTCCCATCGGCTGCCTGTAGATCGAATGCAGCTACATGTTGGCGATCAGATGATGTTGCAGGAAGGACACTGACTTCTGTGCCCGTATCGACGAGGTAGCGAACCTTCGTTATCACATCAGTGATGAATAACAGGCTACTGTTTCCACCGGTTACGGTTGGCGCCAATGCGTGCTGGCGGGATACTTTCTCGGTGCGTCAACAGTGGGTTTATATCTAGGAAAGCAACATGGGTCCCTACACTTCGGGTCTTTGCCATAGATGTTGTGATACCAACACCAGTGTAGGTTTTCTGTTCGTCGAGGTCGAGATGAGGATGTTCTATGTGATGCACTTCGTCGTCGAGAATTGTTTGGTCGGTGTCATTCCTGTAGGTCGAGAAAACAAGAGAGAGCATTACACAATTTCTCCACTTCGTATTCGGTTGCATGAGGCTTTTCTGTAACAGAATAAACCTCATTATGGCGAGTTTTGGTGATCTCTAAAATTCAATAAGTAGATGAAGCTAGTTCATCTACTGGGTTGTTATTAAATGTTACCAGGACTGCTTGCACTTGTTGTGGCAGTTTTGATAGGAAGAGTTGACGGAAGAGACCTACGTTGAAAAGTACTTTGACCAATCACTTCTCTCATGCGCGACAACATTTCTGTCGCTGAACCCCTACAGAGCACGATGGAGTGGAACAACTCATCAAGAAATTTTCTGTCAGAAAAGTTTCCTTGTTTGAGAATAGATCTTTCGAGTTGGTCGTAAGGTAACAGGCACTCGGGGCAGAATAAGAAAGGGTTGACGTACCTGTTCAATCTAAGCGGAAGTGACCTTACGACGGCAAGGAATTGAACGAGTAGATCTGTAACACCGTGGACTTGAAACTCAGTTTCTCTGTAGCAGAAGGCAGCTACTATGTTTTCTGTCCAAAAGGGGATGAGCTGAAAGTTTGAGGTTGTGTGGGTTTTAATCCTGATAAGCATAGAAGCCCGATCAGTCATCATTAAAGTACCAATATATGTAAGTACAATGCCATGGAAATGTGCTAAAAAAATGACTACGTCAAAAATACTCTCTTAAAAACTATAAACAGGAACATGCTCACAGCTATGATCGTGCTCAGATCACGTCCGGCCCACCAATGAAATGCACCCGGTATATGACCAAGTTACGTTTGCCGTATAACCAGAACAACTTCCAACGATTAAACCCACTCTTACAAATGACAATAAGCCAGAAGGCAGTGAGGGATGAGGACGAAGTTATATTTGATTGTGAGTAGAGCGTCAATAGGATAGCAAGGTCTCAGCTGGCTAACTAGAGAGAGAAATTCTGCCCACAGTGCATCGTGACGTGATCTGGTGATGATGTATGACCGGGTGCCTTCAACTAGTCGTGTCCGCTAAAACAAACATGACCAGCATCAATGTCAAGAGCCTGTACAAGTATTTATTTTGGGTATTATTTACCTCTACAAAGGAATATACATCTACAATCACCCTAGCAACTGAATAAAATTAATAACGAGCCAATAGAAAATCGCTTCATGAATCATGATAAAACTTTATTCCAATTATGAGTCATTGGGAAACTTTGGCTCCAAATTAGGAAAGAAATTGAAATGCACAAAATAAAGAAATGATGAAATAACCAGTAGGTAAACAGGTCTGAAGGATATAAACATCCCCATTAACAATCTAACATTCAATAGTAAAGTAATGCTTAACAAAAAATACGTCTCGGTTTTTGTGTATTTCTAAATTTATGCAACTAAACATCAATCGAATAGAAACAACTGGTCATATGGATAATAAAAAGGTCAGTAATTTTTTAATAGAAAATTGTACTATGATTGATTCATTGTAAATTTGTTGTCTACATCTCTTAGCTACAAGATACTTCGACATTATCTAAAATATACGTGGCAGCAAGCGAAATCTTTTCATAAGCAAATTTGATATCATCCATTGTTGTACCATGTATACACACGAATCGTAGAAATGTAACTTTAGTAAGTTTGTCACTATTTTCTATGATTTCTCCATCTTCAACCTCCTTTCTATGTTTTGATTCTTGATTGATTTCTGTACAACCTAATACCAGAAATATCTCACCTTTCTTCGTTAATTCTTCGTGCAAAGCCATGGTCAATTGATTATCATTCTGAAATGATGAAAATAAGAAAAGTGTGTATTTACCGTAACTATCAACTAACCACTTATATTTGTATTGTAGGAATAAAACTCAAGGCATTTCCACATACAGAGTAGGGTGCTGAGAAGAAATCAGCAGGAGAACTTGTTTTAACTAACTCTGGCAATTGTCGAGACTCTTCAACAGTCTTGAGGGAGTTAAGGCTTCCAATGTTATTCGAAGCCACACTACAAGTTTCATAGTCTAAGACTTTACCACTGATGTATTCGAACTATGAGTGACATTCTATAGGACTAACACTTTTGCAGTGACTATTGCCATCTAACAAGAAACCTAGGTTTTTGATGTCCTAGTGTCTACCTTCAGTAACCTGTGTCACTTTTTCTGGCTACTACACTGTAATCTGATCGAAAGAATTCGATCCCCACTATGGACGATACAGACATAACATTCTTCACTACTCACTTATCAATCAGTGGTTAGTACTAATCCCCATTATTTCATTCCAGCCTAGTTTTTATTACATAGTGTGTGCGTGTGTGCATGTGTACAAAAAATATGAAATTTTGTGTTTTACGATACGGACTCAATACAGTAAGACAAACATTGAAATAGTGAATAATTGTGTCACCTGACCATAAGACTCGTCAAAGGTATATTGACAACTCCATTGAGGATCTAGCTTAGGGTCTATATCAACTCAAAACATTGAGCTGGAATTCATTGACTTATAATTCTAACCAGTTTTGCTTTACAAACAAAGAGGCAATCATCTACTGCTGACGGTACTTTTATTTTACTTCTCACATGGTCTAACTCAAATGTATGCTGCTTTCATTGATATAAAAGACAGTAAATAGTAATTGGAACTAACTCACTTTCAACTGAAAACACACTAAGCCAAATCGAACACAATTTGTAATTTGAAAACGACCATCAGCTAATAACAATTTTTCGAATTCTCTTGCCAGTTTAGCGTGCTGTTTAAAACATAGATATGAATAAACGCAAACCAAAGTGATATTCCATTATCTTATATTGATAGAGTATCATGTAAAAAAGGTTTCCTGAACAGTTATAAAGTGTTTTTCATCATAAAATTGGTTCACCCATTATATACAGCTTTGTGTGCTCTATTCCTAGGAAGATTTTAAACATGAAGGTCAGTGAAATTACTGATTCCTCCCCCTCCAAATCGAGCTAAATAGAACAGACAGTCCCCAACCTGAAGGCCTTGGGTCCGACCCCCTGGTGGAATAAATATAGCATACTTATGAGGTTTTTCATACTAGGACGAAACAGATGTCCAGTGTTCCTCGGTGTATATCGATACTTAACCAACATTAACATATGACGAATACTGTTATGACGTCAACAAAGCTGTTATGACAGATGAATGTGACGAATTGGTTGACGTGAATTTGTACACATAAAGTCACAATAACAAACGTTGACGAGAGTTGCTAGTTGGTTCCTGATCATTTACCCGATTCCCTCTTAATCTAAAGCCAGTAATAGAAAGAACATAAGCCAATGGATCAACTAGACAAAATTAAACTATATTTCAAACAATCCTGTATATATACATAAAACCTGATCAACCAGTCAACTTATTAGAAGATTAACATTTGCACAAAATAAAGGTAACAGTGACTGTGTACTAGAGTAATATGTGGACAAGTAATTGACTATAGTTCATCAAAGTAAAGTGATATACTAACAGTTTATATGATAAACGGGAGAATATGACGAGAGAGGAACGTAACATTAGTCGGAATAAAATGTCCACTTTGTGTACAACCAAAATAAATGAAGTAGACAACAGAAAAACAATTCTAAAAGATAACCATCCTTCTCTAGGTGCCGACGTATCAATTACAAACAACTAGGCTCATCATCATTTGTTAAACGCATAGGCTGTTTCTGTAGGAGAGTCGGTGAACAATGAAATCGTGTTTATACAAAATAATACACAATTTATTGTTTATGAAATAATTAAGTTGAGGTGGTATTATGAAGATTTGGTTTAATTTGTTGTTTGAATTCGTTACAGACTGATCTTGGTTGGGTTCTATTAAAAATCAAGGAGCACTGGACAGCTACTTCAGACTAATAAGAGGCTCAGAAGTGCTCATCTAGGACCTTCACTTCTAGTGGCGACTTAACTATCATATCTACCATATTAGATTCTCTACAATAATCGTGAATACACACTACTCAGCCTTATACTAGGACAAAACGGATATCCTGGTTTGTTCACTAGTCCGTAATTTATGGTGAGTGCAAACAACATGTGAAAACCAGTCTCTACACAATTACTTCAACATAACGATAATAATCAACTTGATAGTGACCTACTTCAAAACTCTTACAAAATTCGATTGAGAAGTCATTACTCATAGACTGCAGTTGAGCGGAAATTCAAACAATTATCATCAACGGCATTGAACGATTTTTCTATATATATCATAAACTGATTAAGGTGCAAGTCTAGTTTTTAGGCGCAGCCCAGTGTTGATGTAAGTCAAGAGACCTGTGACCTAATAGTATTGTGAGTGGTCACGGTTAATTAGTCTGATATCCATGAAATATTGTTTTCCGCAGTATTTAACCACATTTGACCAGGAAATTTAGTATCTTTACTAACAATCACCTTAGAAGTTAACACTCTTAACAATGTTGATTGTAAAGTTCTACGCCTAATTACCTCAACAAATATCTATTAATAAAACAATGTACATTCTTAACAGTGGTCAACTGTCATAATGGTAGGGAAACGTTGTAGTAATAAACTCCAGAGATTTTTCCCGAGGAAATTAGGATTGATATTTTTAACCTGTATTTACCGAATGCTTACTGCTCTAGGTATCTACATGACCTTAGTTGTAAACCTCCAGTTGACGTATAGATTGTTAGTATGTGTCCCTTCTTTCTAAGGTTATTGTAAACCAATTTTAAAACTGTTATTAAGGTTCTGTACCATTCACGACTTACTTCTACCCACATTGTATTATATTCTTCATTCTACAAAGTAGTCTATTATGTGATCTGTATTCTCGTATATAGACTCATAAAAGAATAACAGCCACCCGAAAGATAACTGATTATTTTTTTCTTTTTCTTAATTTGGCGGCTTCTAAGCGACGACTTTGAACTGGTTGATTAAGTTTGAGTGTAGTAGACAGAAATCGTATTAGCATAATGTAGGTGTATTTAGCTAATAGCAAAAACACAGGTACTCGATAAGAGATCACGATGCAGTTATGATAAGCATCATCTCACTTAGTAGACATCGTCGGAGTGAGGATAGATGTAGGGCACTCTGTAGTCAGCTACAAAGACAACTACAACTACAGAGAATAAATAAAATGCTGAGGATTGTAGTGGCATCCGTTTACTTATTGTACCTCACTAAATTTCATATTCAGTAGATGTTTAGAAGATATTCGATACTGAGATTGGTGACGATGAAAAATTCGACTACCTGTGTCAGCAGTCATGCAGATCACCATCAGGACGTTGTATTCATCTACAGTAATAGATGAATGCGTGCTTCTGTTTTTACAATATTTAAAGTGGTTATAAAATAAAGATAGATTCAAGTGCATTGAATTAATGTTTTCACACTTACATGCCTTGTCATTTCTCGTAAACCATTTATTCCATACATACGTAGAACAAACCATACTTTCAGTGATCTGAAGCCTCTGGCTAGCGATAAACTCCATTTCTGTGGATGAAAAAAAAGCAAGTGGAAATCATTTTCCTCACTAAATTCTCTTCGAATGTAGCTGAAATATTCGATTTATTTTCTGAAAATTTTATCCGTCAACTTGCGATATTAACATCTATGAATAAAATGTATTTAGATCTTCCTGTTGATTTGTTATAAAATGAAGTTGATCAGTGTCTGTTGTCATAGTTGCATTCTAAGCGGATCGACTCGATATAGTGATTATTCACAAGTATTGTATGATTTGGATTGTGACTGGCAAGCCAAATTCTGGACACACGTCTCATCCAAACTGGAACTCGTCAGCTGGATGTACCTGCACTCCAGTTGGAGTCCCGGTGTGAACATCAGCACTGGGATGCAGGTGCATCCTGCTGACATGTCCCGAGTTTACTGTTAGTCATTAATTACTATACAAGTTGAATACATCTCCTGCATATTAACACGACTAATTACAAATACATTCTTTTTACTACGGAATACATGTTATTCATGTAGAGTGTTATATCAATATGTTGCGTCGGTATAGTGTAACTATAAGGGGTCTATATTGAACATTATTTCATATGACTATATTGTTTAGTATCCAATTTTTTATTCAATTGACGAAGAAACTCTGTACAAATCAAAAAGAGTTCAATTGAAATGTAACTTCATTCTGGTGGTAGATACTAAGGAACAAGCTACGATAAAATAAAATATGAAAATATTGTTACATAAAGGTGACAGATTATACTATGTGAGCAACTAATAATTAGCATCCATCATATAGTAATGATGATATAGTGACAACTGGATACAATCGTTGACAGCAAAAGTCGTAATGGAATGGATAAATCATTCTTCATCATGAACACTGTCTCTAGGATGTAAGTTAAACATGGAATAGACAAAAGTTTTGTGTTTCTCGTAACCTTGTATCTGGAGAAATGTGGTCTTCGGAACTGATTCAAGTGTCTATTTGGTATTCATATTAAGTATTAAAAACAGTATTGAAGGACTGGTATAAACCAGTGAGGAAGTAAATTATTATTTCAAAGTCATAATGCCTAGTTTGGTCTATCATCTTGACGAGAATGTCGTTGTCAGCTAATTATAGTATAATAATCTACTTCAAAGGACATGTTTATGCAACTGTTGGGAAGCTATACAGATAGATAAATGTTAGCAGAAACGTTATATTGTTATATTTAAGTTGGAATGTGACTTCCAAGCGGAACTAATGACGCTCGTTTTGTTTTATATGGGACTCGTCAGCTGGATGTACCTGCATCCCAGTACTGTTGTTCACACCGGGACTCCAACTGGAATGCAAGTACATCCAGCTGACGAGTTCCGATTTGGATGAGACGTGCGTCCTGGATTCGGCTTACCAGTCACAACCCAGGTCAAACAATACTTGTGATTATTTGCTATATCGAGTCGATCCGCTCAGGATGCACATATAGCAACAGAGGGTGACCAGTTTCAGTCCATGAGTAATCAACAGAAAGAGACAAATTCATCCTAGTTATAACTCTATATTTCGGTGTCATGTATATAGGCAAAAATCCCCCCCCCCAGAGTGGGTTCATTCTTCGTATATTTCAAAATTACCCTCCAACAGATAATAGTTCTGATAATACATTGATTTCTGGCGACACCTGCAATTACAATGGCAGCCATGGCAGATATCGGTGAGGTGACATTTGTGAAATGGTGTCGGTATTGCAGATATATTTGTTAGGAAATACTAATGTGAACATCAGTGTCCATGAGTGATGTGGATAAAATCGTGACGATTGATGAAATGGTTATAAAAAATTGTAAATATAATCAAGGGCGCAGCATTCATACAACATGGGTAGGTCGTTTTTATGGCAGCCTACAAGTGATTTTCTACATTCCGGATGGATATCCTAGAACAGGACACTTCAAAAGGTTTTCTGATTGCAAAGTATGGATCTTTTCCCTATTATTAAGATATGATTCGAACCTGGAGTAACAATTTACACTAACGATTTAAAGTCACACATATGCCTGACAAGATGTGGATACAATTATCTTGTCATTATTCACAGCTGACATTTTACAAATTTTACTATAGAAGTTCATGTAATTAACATAGAGACAATGTGATCAAAGTTCAAATGTGTCATCACAAATTCACGGGAACTCTTAAATCAGGTGTTATCTAATCACATGATTAAGTACTTTTATAAAGGTTACATTAATTTTAAGTATTCACAACCTTTCAATAACCTGTGAAACATTCATTAATTATTGTAAAACTTTTGTATACATTTAAAAAATCTACATTTTGATATAATTAGGATAAGCTTGTATTTTCCCGTTGATTTGTAATGGACTGAAACCGGTCAGTCTCTGTTGCCATATGTGCACACACAGTAGCTTAGTGGTGAACGCGGTGGCGTTTGACACAGAGCGGACTGAGTTCGGATCCCAGGGTGAATATCAACATCGGGATGCAGGTACATCCAGCCGATGAGTCCCAGACAGGACGAAACGCGCGTTCTGGATTCCGCCTGCCAGTCACAATCCTACGTTCTGATAGTTTTCTTCTTAACAATAAAATCACCTTTTCCAAATTGTTTGTTGATTATTTCACTCAAGTTTAGAATTCGTTAATGTTACACTAAGATTTACTCAACTCTATATAGATTCATTAATTCTGCCAGATATAATGATAACATTATTTAAGTAAACGACAAACTAAGTAACATTTTAGCTAAATCAGAAGTTGATAGAACTAGAAATTCTACCATTGAATGCCAGTTGGCCGAATGGTACAGAGGGTTAGGCATTTGTCAACTTGAAGCACCTCGGAGTGAAGTCTAGGGTGTATAGTAGGCTGGAACAGCTGTCCAGTGTTTCATGGTTTTTAACTGTACCCTACCAACGACAATCTCTGACGAATTTAATCAACTAAAATTTAAAACCAGTTTCCACAAACTACCTCAATTCAGCAAAACGATTACAAAACTAATGAGGATACCGTTTAAAACCAACTTTACTTACTGAGAAACACCTCTAATTTCTTACCTAATAACTTGTATAGATTACTTTTGTTGATGATATGGTTAGAAATTCTACAAACTATTGATGTTTGCAAAGAGTTTTCGTGTAGTTATGTGTGGTGGAGATTGTTGACTGTCAATCTGATATCACGAATTAGTCTGGATTAAACAACTGTTGATCGCCTGGAAGCACTAAAGAGATGTTTAGTCCTACTGTGGGACTCTCCATCAGTGCGCATCCATAACCCCATTAGGACGTAGACGTGACTAGTGGAGTTCAACTGTATTAGGTGTGAGACACCTACCGATGGCAATGGATGAGGTCGTACAAACGTATCACAGATTGACTGAATTAGAAATACCAACTGTTGGGGTTCAATTCAGTGGTGTAGTAGTAAAACGTTCTCCACGGAGCCAAGGGGTCCCGAGTTCGACCCCCGATAGGGTCATGGATACACATTACCAAGGGGTCCCGTACTAGAACGTTACGACTGCCCATTGTGCCTCCTGGTGATCGATGGTTGCCTAATTAAGATTAATTCGTCATACCAAGTAGAAAGTTTCCCGTTAGAATGTAAAATCTCGCTTATCTGACAATGATATGCATTAATTAAACAAAAATAAATACTAATAGTTTGCAAATAAAATGTATTTTCCATAAGATTTACTCGATAATCTGGCATTCCTTTATATGTATGTTGTAAATAGAGTGGATTAGTTTCAAATGCTTCGGTCAATACCCGATAATCACTAAGCCATAGTGGTGAAGATTCCACATTGACCATCATCATTTTATGCGCATTAATGTTAAGTGAATCAGCAAACTGCAGATAAAGTAGAAGAAAAAAGGATACAAGGTATGTTTACAGTCGAAATATCAAATTAATCATGAGGCGATAATTCAATTTCTTCACTTTCCTACATTTTTAGCGATGAAAAATAGAATACTAAGACATGGTTTCTTCTCTAAATGGTCGCATACAGATTTATATATTTGACTTTGAGTTAATGATATTACCTATTTGTCAATATTGAAGAAGTTGAATCTCAGTTGGAACCTACGACTTAGTAGATGTAAGATAAACAACTGAATGACTAAGTTACCGATTGTTTTCATATGGTATATACTTCGTTTGATGTATGCTTATACTTATGATATTCTACTTTTGAAATGTCGAAATCATTTCCGCATCACCTATAACATGTGGTGCTTTAAGTACGTGTTAAGGAAAAACAGTAGTCATCAAAGTATACTTATTAAGAATCATCAGCGAGTAGTATTAATTCGACAGTGCTAATTGCAAGTCGAGATTATCTAAAGTGTTCTTATTATTCAGTAAGCTTGTTGTGCCCAGCACTTTCAATCATTTTTCTGTTTATTTACTAATTAAGTATTGCAAATTGAAAAGTGTGACTTTTATTAAAGATTCAGATTCAAGTTTGCTGGAGTTACTTGTGGTTGTTTGATACGAGTATGTTAGTGTGGCTCGAACAGAAATCTCGAATGAAAAATAATGAATGAATGAAAGGAAGAAAAGCCGAAATGGCTGGATTTCTCATAACTTGTAGATATTGTAGATAGCCTTGAGCACTAAGCAAACTAATCATCGGGTAGTAACTGAATTCTGTCTTTTCCATAGTTCCTGATGGTAAGCGATTTAATAATGTAAAGTAGTTAAACTGCTTACTGCAGTACAGCTCAGTAGTCAATATCATTTTTACGACTTACCTCAATTCCTTTGCTTAGGTGATGAAATTCTGGACAAAGTAGTGCTATTCCACCATAAGCTGCATCTACATGAAACCATATATTGTAGTCTTTACCTGTTGCAAAACAACAATTTGAAGTGTTAACTTTTTTAACAGAATTTATTACTTATTAGCTGATTGAGTTCATCAGAGATTGGTGTTGGTAGGGTACCATTGAAAACCCTGGAGCAATGAACAGCTGTTTTGTTCTAGTATGAGACTCTTCAGTAGTGCACACCCTGGATTCTACCTTAGGGGCTTGGTGAATCATTTAACTAAAAATTAATACCAATCTCCACAACAGCTTTAATTCAATCATTACATATTACTATGATATCCATTAGCAGTTGATAAACTCTAAAAATCATCTAAAAGGGTAGATATCCTCTTGTAGAATTTAGAAGGCCAAATCAGAGCTAGTAAATAAGCAATACTGAGGAGTCTTACACTAGAACGAAACGACTGTCTAGTATCTCTTGGTTTTCAATAGTTGTCAAACTAGAATCAATCTATCATACAGAGTTAGGAAACTTCTCTAACCCCCCACCCTATGTATTACTGGTTTGTGACAATGTCGATGTTTAGTGATCATGGTTACTTGATTTTCGTGGGAGAAGAGTTATTTTAAATTATAAGGAAAACCAGTTTCTTGAAGAACATGATGTTTACTTCAGTATGTTAATATAAGAAATATAAGAATGGCTCACCAGCTATGTGGAATAGTGATTATATTCGTTATGTCAGGGTAATAATTTAATCAAGAATTTCATAAGACTCTGTTTAAATAGATATGTTGTCTTCAATAGGACTGGACACATCACATTCTATCTCTAGCTACGTTACAATTGAGAGGTAGTTGTGGGTAGAATATTCCGATTAGATAAATAATAAACACAGACATAGTTAGTATCTATAGGTTCATGTCTGAATCTGTCGAGACATACAATTTCATGTAAGTGAAATCATTTAGATTTTAATAATTAACTAGCCTTCTCCTTCTTGAGAAGTGGTCGGAAAAACTTTGTAAACGTCATAGTGACTCGATAGAATCTAGGAACATAATGACAAAGTGCAACAACAAGACATGCTACTACACTATGACACAATGTTTTGATATGACATTTGACTACATGATTAAAATAATTTGATGTAGGCATTATTAACAGATAAGTAAGAAATTGATAACTAGTGTATCATATACTACTTACACACTTGTCCTATTCCATAAAGATCTTCGAATTCACAAGTTGATGTTGTACCCATCGTTGCGACACACTAGAAATAACAAATAAAAATATTATTTTGTAGATTAGCATGTACATAACCTCGAAAACACTGCTCGTATTTGCTGAGACCACGGAGTAATCAATACGTGGTAAATGGATTGAAGTAGTAAATCTTTACAAGCTTAGGTGACTAGGACATGCGTTACATATGCTTGACCACCGTCTACCTCGATGAGCAATGCCGTCTGGTGTGAGAGTAGGCTGAAAGGAAGCTAGGGGTGAGCAAACCAAAACATGGCACCAGTCCATAAAGTCAATGACTATTGGGCTGAGCCATGTTAATAGGTGCAGACTACCTGATTGGGGTCAGAGTAATGATCGTAACCAATGACTATAGACTTTGGATGACATAGCTCAAAACCGTTCACAATGGAGCAGGTGCATCCATTTCTTGTCCTCCTCCCCCTCCCCCCCAAATTCTAAGTTTCTAAATTCATCATAATTTTCTGTTTACTGAATTATGTTTTCTCAAATCTTATCTTCGATCTATTAGCTACTAACTTTGTTACTACCTCCACTACTCTGAGATGTGGTCTGACAATTTCATCTCTATCGTCCAACTGGGGCTTGGCAATGTGAACTAGTGAACACATGTACCAAGTTCTCCGTTGTAACTGACTGCATGACCTTGGGATGTATTCTGATTTATTATGCAACTACCAAACATGACCCTAGAGATAGAATGACATACGTAAGCTACCAGTATCAGACTACTGCAATATGTTTTTAGGGTTTTATCCTTACATGGTGAAAAAACCGAGCTACTAATACCGAGGTTAGACATAAAGCTATTGGTGTAAGCGATGATAAACTTGTTTATACGGCTGTCACATATGAAGACATTGAATACATTTTTCTGAATACCACATTGCCAATCTCGAATCATTAGCATTGTCATATTTTATGTTTACCTATCAGCATACAATCTTCGTATATATTCAAACAATATGTGTAAATGAACAGTTCAGTTAAAATATTATCCACTTAGACAATATCAATATTCAGTCAATTAACATTACTAAATGACTAAAGTGTGGTTTGCGAAAAGTCTGTGAATTTGAAACGACACAACATCTTGGTGTGGTACAACACTTTTGTATTTCGAGAACGAATGAATCCTATTGTATCATTAAAAAAAATAAAAATAAAAATATTTCGTTGAAGAAAAGTTCCCTCTCCACGATATCAATAGCTGAATATGCACCATCGTATTAACAGTGATTTCAGAAAATATTATTCTGTTGCGTTTATTCGTTACAGATTGATTAGTTACTACCGAAAATCAGAGAGCACTGAACGGCAGTTTTGTTTTAGTATTGGAATCCATAGCAGTACGTACTCCCCATCGTACCAGGTAATCAAACCCAGGATATTCAGGTTTAACAGAGAACGTATTACCACCAGCACTAATGAACAGTACTCAGTAATATAATTTAGATTTCAATTAATTTATGAAATGGCTCAATGATCAGTCAATGCCATTAAGGATAATTGTCTAACATCTGATATTTTTGAATCCCATCAGTCCTGACCTTACACTAGAACTTTGGAGACTTCTCAAAGTTAGTCATTTTTGAGCTGATCATTTTAGTTGGTTTAAAGTAGTGGAGTTCCATACGAAGACGAAAAAGCGGTTCATTAGTCACTGATTTTTAGTGGTACCTGACCGAAATCAATCTGTGACTTATACATACAATCAAATTAAATATTAATCTCCGCGGGACTATCTAAAATGTTATTCATTTGAAAAATAGAATAAGTCATCAAGACATCCAGAAATTTTAAGTAACATGAGAATCAAAAGAGGGTTACACAGTGATTTATATGGTAATGACGAATTCAAAGATTAATTTTATTTATGAATCCGAAAAATATGAGAGGTTAGTGTCCATTTGGCAGAGATAAAACGCATTGTAGAAATAATGATAATGATAATAAAGTATGAGTAATATACGACTGGTAAATAACACAAAGCCTAGGTGCAGGGCTTTGTGTGGAAGCTGTTCTCCACCCCCCACCTCCCAAGAAAAAACAAATCATCTTTCAAAAGAGAACAAATAAACCTAACGAAACTGTGTTAGAGTTATTGTAAAATTAAGGATCGCATGTAGTGTTACTGTACAGATAGTTTAGGTTTAACCTGCTGAATAGCTAAAGATTATGCAGTGAACAAGTTTTTAACAAACGTTTCCTTTGAGCTCATTTATTTGTCTATGCATATAATACGTAACCTGAACTGATAAGATGTTTTTTTTTAATGAACTATTGATAGACTTCTCTCTTCTTCTCGAAAAGTCACACTATGAATATGATTATACAACTTCAATAAACAAAATCGTCGTAAAACACCTTTAGCATCGAATTTCAAATCTTGAAGTCATTACACAAGAATATTAAAACAACTCTTACCACAAGTGGAATAAATCCTTTCAATAAGTCTTTTTCAATTTCTTGACGAAGATCATCTGGATCAAATATAAGGCATTGATTGTGTCGTTTTGACTTAATTACTCGACTGTTGATCATTGCTATACGAAAAGCTCGAGTTACCGAACTATGTGCCTTGAAAATATCAAAATAAATCAACACATTTGATCATAAAGACAAACAATTAAACCATCCAAACTAGACTACTGAAACTAAATTTTTGTAAAACCTAACAACTATTATTTGCTCACCCTAACATATTTTATCATGGAGTAGTTGTTTTATCAATTGAATGGTTCCACGGTCAACTAATTGGTGGTAGGTCCGAGTCCTGCCACACCTTGGATTTTGATAGTCAAATAGTGCCACAAATGATCATATATATAATTGGGCTTATGTGACTGAATACACGAATCTTCAAAAAATCAATCTTTTGTACTTTTCTAATTTCCTATTAGTTATGGTTCATAATTTCTTATTTGTCTACTAACAAGATAAGTCGTTTATGTGGACGAAATAGTTGTTCAGTGCTTAATGATATTCAGTAATTGTTTAAATAAAGTTACCCTATGTTGTGAAACTACGAAATTCAACGATTTTCTCAGCTTCATACATTACTAATGACTAACTAGGAGGATTGTTGGCTGGAGACAACTAATGATAAGCTACAGCCAGTAGACCTCAGCCATATCAAGAGGAAGACAAAAATCGAAAATAGTGATAGACCATCATCATGTAACATTATAAATTAACTGAAGGTAAGAATGCAAACCAATGGGTGCCAACTTAGTAATATAAAGGTCAAGTGCTATCTATAACACCTAAATATCTCAAGTTATTTCCCTGGTGGGTTATTAATGAGCTTTGTTAAATGATTCCATACTTAGACAAATTAATTATCTAATGAGTCCTAGTTTACAACGGTGATTTAACTTAAGTTACATTGTCATATAAATATGGAAAATGCGTTAATGCTTTATTTAATCTCAATATAATTTGAAACATGAAGTAAGTAAACCTAAGACAGTCACTAACGGAAGGTCATATAATCAATACAAACGAAGCTAAACGAAAGAATTTAAGTGTAACTGAGCAAACATATTTCACAGATACTTCGCTATTCATTAAAAAAGAAGTTGACTGTTTAGAAAGTTCTATTTGAAATATCAGAGAGATTTACCTATCAGCTCAGTGACTGATGAAGTATACATACTACCAACTTACTTGATCTGAAGTGTATGCAACCATTCGATCAACTAACGAACCTGGTCCATTACCAGATAAATAGTCAGATTCTGTCAATAATTGTGGATTCTTGATGTGATTCCTAAGCATTCGATCACGCAAACCCATTGTTAGTGTTGCACAGGCCATACTGGCAGACAGCTAAATTGTGTTTTAAATTGAAGTAACAAAGAAATCTTGTCATGGTGATCAAACTAAAACATCATAACAATATTATCTATCAATTTATCATTGTTTAACTACTTAATTCATTCAGCATATGCTTTAATTTGACTAATGTGTATTACAATATTCATCGATCTATAACTGTAAAGGACTAATAATAAGGTTATTAAGAACTTCAGTTGTTTAATTGGATATCTTATATTATTGGTAATCATTTGGAAAACTCAGAAAATTCAGAAACACTGCATTTTCGCTGATTACGCATTTCAATGAAACTCTAAGTAATTCCGGAGATGTTTCGAATAGATATGATATATGTAGAGCTCGTACAGACTTTAAGAGACCAGGGTATCATGCAGGATTGTTAACATCGTAACCTAGCTTCCCATTCAGCGACCGTTGCTGATGAGCTACTTAATCCTCAACTGACCTCTGGTAAGATTGTAATAATAAAGTTGATTTACGACTTAGAAGTGACCAAAGTAATGTGCACACGACACAAAATTTCTAAGACTAGTGACCAGAATTTACGTTCCATCCTATAGAAATCGTTCATCGCTGAAACGTCAGGCAAACACGACACTCTTTCAATCAATATGCCCTAAACAAAACGGAATATGACATATATATCAGTCAATCCAAGTTATCTCGCTACATCAGCTAGGTAAGATGAATACCACTAGGTGAAATTATCAGAAATATTAGTGGTTGCACAAAAGTCAAAGTAAAATAATACGACTTAATAAGAAAAAATAAATTCGTGGAGTTAAAAGCATGCAATAATTTTAAAGCTTAGAACCTAGAGAAAGATAAGGAGTAAATGCACCTGAGTTATTGCGATCGATTCTCAGTCACTTCACACAGGTTCTCTGTGGATTCCTTAAGATGATTACTCGAACCCTAAATAACTAGTCTGCATCTATCAATAGCGGCTGAAACCAACATTCATACACTTCGTCGACTAATGCTATTCGGTTTGACCGCCCTTATTATTAGACTATCCAGTTATACACTAGTCATCGCTGGTCGTCGAGGTTCACAAATCTTATCTGCTGATTTACTAACATTCCCTAGAATCCTGCATCTAACTTCAACATTACTTACTGGATGGCCCCGACATATAAGAGTAATGATTCGACAATGCCTATGATCACATTCTGGTAGCCAATAAGTGACTCCTACTTTTAAAAGCTGGGCTTCTTGTCTGCATAGTGAAAGAGATGGAACAGATGTGCAGCATACTTTTCACTGTAGAATGGTCATTTCATGCAAATATTTGGTTGCCTTTCCTCTCAGAATTAAAGAGAGGACAAAAGTAGGTGAGTCGCCGAATAGACCCGATTCATTTACTTGATTATCAATATAACACTTTTTTACACATTTCGTCTGACGTCGTCATCACTTAACTGGTAAAATTACTGTCCACATCGGAATTCACTTAGCACAATATTTACAGCTTACTTAAATTTAGTGATTCATCAGAAACATAACGGATTTTATGGCTTGATAACAGTGAATTCAGAAAAGCAGTCAAACTAAGCATAAACTGAAATGTAAAGTATTGGATTCGATTTTTAATATGAAGATCAGCATAGAAATGTATACATATCAAGTTGATAGGTGGAACAATATGCTAACACCCTGAACTTTATTTCAAACCACAGTTTATTTATTTTAAAAGATTATGAATAGTACGATTATATTGAAGCTTTCTGCTAAGGATGTACATGTGCTAACAATGACAAGTCAAGATTCACTCTTAATCATCAACAACAGGATGATTCGAGTACATAGTACTACTACTACTACTACTACTACTACTACTACTACTACTACTACTTCTAACACAAATAATAATAGTAGTAATCTAAATATTTGTATAAAAAAAACTACTTAGTAATAATTTACTTCAATCACTCCACCTCCAGTATGTGTTGGGTCACCTTTTCCAGTAGCTGACAGAAATTTCTCTGGTAGATTCAAAGCATGCACTAACCAATCCATTGTAATCACTTCTAATTCTGTACAAGCTGGACAAGCTAACTGTTATTATTAGAAATTTTTGTTAAACAAAAAAAGCAAGAAATTGAAACTTAGTAACAATCCAATTGTTTGTACTCGTTACAGAATGATGTTGATTAAATACCACTGAAAACAGGGAAATACTAGAAAATGGTTTCATTCTAGAATGGAACTCATCAGAAGTGTGAACTCCTGGTTTCTCCAGGGGACTCAACCAGCATCATTCTGTGATGAATACAAAAACAACTAAGTATAATACTCTAATCTTCACAAAACCACTTTAATTCAGTTAGCAACAAATTGTGTGTGTATGTGTACAACATTTGATTACAGTGAGAAGTCTTGTATCAACTTATATGATGTCATTTTATTATTTTACGAATGTGCATAGAATGAACATTTGAAACGTTATAACACTCAATCAATTACAGTCACTTTTACTATTGTTCTCTTCTCGTTGTTTTCATTTTCTTCTTGCTAGTTATAGATGAATAAAAGTACACTGATACGAAACTGTTACTGTCTACCACTGCAAGTTTATTCTCAAACATAACGTTTCAGTCTACCTACTAATAAAAATACTGGTTTCTAGCAATTTAACACTAGTTGACACCGATTATTGTAAAACACATATAGTGCTTTAACTAGGCCACTTCGTTGGCTTACTTATATTCTTCTTTTTCTACTTAAATGCTTAATACATTTATTTGAGTAATCATTTAAAGTTATGTGGAATTATCATTTTGTGAGTATGGGATCAACTTGAGTAGCGTCAGTGATAAGTTCGGATTGTATATTTTTGTATTAGAGGGTTAGAGGTAGTCTAGTTGACACTCGTCAGCATGTCATAACCTCAATCATGAAAGAACTAATGCACCCTGTATGATTCATTCCCGGGGAATACAATTAATTTTAAGGAACTAGACAAACATGAGATTGGCCATTACTTAGTGATCCACTAAGTTTTATATCTGGCTAAAATGAGATTCATTGATAAGCATTTCATTCTATTTGTTACTGATGAAGTGAATATAATTTTACTTAGGTGTTTACTGTTTATACTGAAACTCGAATATTGGTTAATATGTCATAGAGATGCAGATGCATTCACAGTTTATTTTCTTCTAGATCTTGAACTGTAACATCATTTTATTTGTCTCTTCTTATGATTTCATTAGTTCTTCTTGAATCATATTTTTTTTTAGCCACTGAAATTACTACTTATTCCAACAATTAACAATCAATTTGCTCTGGTGATAAGAATTATTGAGTAATCATTTAAAGTTATGTGGAATTATCATTTTGTGAGTATGGGATCAACTTGAGTAGCGTCAGTGATAAGTTCGGATTGTATATTTTTGTATTAGAGGGTTAGAGGTAGTCTAGTTGACACTCGTCAGCATGTCATAACCTCAATCATGAAAGAACTAATGCACCCTGTATGATTCATTCCCGGGGAATACAATTAATTTTAAGGAACTAGACAAACATGAGATTGGCCATTACTTAGTGATCCACTAAGTTTTATATCTGGCTAAAATGAGATTCATTGATAAGCATTTCATTCTATTTGTTACTGATGAAGTGAATATAATTTTACTTAGGTGTTTACTGTTTATACTGAAACTCGAATATTGGTTAATATGTCATAGAGATGCAGATGCATTCACAGTTTATTTTCTTCTAGATCTTGAACTGTAACATCATTTTATTTGTCTCTTCTTATGATTTCATTAGTTCTTCTTGAATCATATTTTTTTTTAGCCACTGAAATTACTACTTATTCCAACAATTAACAATCAATTTGCTCTGGTGATAAGAATTTAATTGACGTTTTTGCCTACTACACTGTTCGATGTTTGCAATTGATTAATTGTATTACTAGCAACAACAAAACATGCGGATGCTTCCAACCAGGTCTGAACTTCCCTCATTCATTGGAACTGAGTAATACACCTGTGTATGTTCGTAATAAATTCATTTTAAAAAACACATATTTCAACTTAATACGTAGAACGGTTTTGGAGAAAACAAACATAATGGTTAACTACTGTCACTTGATTAACTCCGCTTGGAACTCCCATAGGGTTGCTACCAGTCATCAGACAAATCAAGTGATAAGTCAAGAGGGCCAGACAACATACCAACTGAGGCACTGAAGGCAGATATAGAAGCAATTACAAAGATGCTCCATATTATCTTGAGGAAGATTTGAGTGGAAGAGTAAGTGCCAACTGACTGAAGAAGAGTACCTCATCAAGATTTCAAAGAAAGGAGATCATGGCATTTGTGAGTACTGCAGAGGCATCACTCTACATTCAGTACCAGGAAAAGTTCTCAACAGAGTGTTATTGAACCGAATGAAGGATCCAGTCGACGCCAAACTTCGAGATCAACAGGTTGGATCCCGTATCGAATGGTCGTGTATCAACAAAATCGCAAAATTACAGTTCATTTTTGAACAATCCATTGAATGGAATTCACCACTTCATATCAACTTCTTAGACTACGAGAAAGCATTCGACGGCGTGAATAGGAGAACATTACTGAGCCTTCTTTGACATTATGGTGTGCATGAGATGGTGAATAATCAACATCATACGGAGTTCTTACGACGAACTACACTGTAAACTCGTACATGAAAGTCAGCTCACAGATCTATTCAAAGTGAAGACTGGTGTCAGTCAAGACTGTTTACCCTCACCCTTCCTCTTTCTTCTGGTGGTTGACTGGATCCTGATGACTGCACAATCTCAAGGCAACCTAGGAATACAGTGAACAACATGGATGCAACTAGATTACTTGGACTTTGAAGGTGATCAACATAGCTCTTCTATCCCACACACAGCAACGAATGCAGATAAAGACAAACGGTGTAGCAGCAGCCTCTAATGTCAACATTAGGCCTCAACATGCACAATGAAAAGCAAGATCCTTCGATACAATACAACAAACACTAACCCAATTACACTTGAAGGAGAAATTCTGGAAGATATTAAAATCTTTACATACTTGGGCAACAGAGTCAGCAATAAACAAGGAGGGTCTGATGCAGGTGTGAAGTTGCAGACTGATAAGGCATAGGCACCATTTCTACTACTAAAAAGCATCTAGAACTCAAACCAACTGTCAGACAAAATTAAAGTTAAAATTGTGAAGACAGTTCTGTTGTATGGAGCTGAAACTTGGAATGAGAACTATGAATAGCATCCTTCGAAAGATACACTTATTTATGAACAGTTGTTTGTTCTATATATCTCGGATTCGTTCGCCAGATACTATCAGCAACAAGCTGTTGTGGCATAGAACAAATCAACTGATATCCGGGTGAGGAAGAAATTAAGAAAAGACGCTAAAGGTGGATTGAACACACATTGAGGAAATCATCAAACTACATTACATGATAAGCACTAACTTGGAATCCTCAAGATCAAAGGAAAAGAGGAAGACCCAAGTACACATTGCTTCGGGAATCGGAGACAGATATAAAGAGAATGATACAGCACTTAGGAAGGGCTTTGAAGGGAAGCCCAGGACAGAGTTGATTGGAAAACGCTGGCTGGCGACCTATGCTCCACATGGATTAACAGACACTGATTGATTAATCGATTGATTGACTGTCACTTGACTATAGCTACAGAATTCAGCGCAGTATAAACTTTAAGAAAAACCTTCATAAGGTTAAAAAGTATTTGGATGCATGTAAATTCATCTGACATGTTCCAAATAGGACGTAACGTGAGTCCTGAATTCCACTTGCCAGTCATAATTCAATTCAAACAAAACTTCTCTAAATTTATCGGGCTAAACCAGAAAAACCGTATACAGGAATTCAGCCCTTATTAAAAGAATGACTTTTTGTTAAAAACAGATACAGAGGGATCTATTCACTAAATGTCGACATTGTGTGGATTACCATACTACGAAAATTCTAAGAGGTTAAACCATTTTACTCTGTCTTACTGACGATTAAAAGAAGACTCCATTATGATGTATAGAATACTAATAAATAGTTTTGTCATGATCCATCCTACTTTTTCTTTTAACTGAATTGAAGGACATAGTAGGTGAGTTCAAAAGTTACGGTCTAACAAATTCTGTATGGCGTACAAGTTTTCGCACAGAATAATTAACTCCTGAAGTCTATTACAGCCAGAAATGGTTTGTGGAGTCAATTGATTAGTTTAAGAGAAGACTAGACACAAAGTTTTACTAAGAATTGGTCTAACACACTCTCCAGTCTTTTTGATTTTTTAAAGTATAAATCTAAATCAAATCAAATTTACAATTTACCCATGTGAATCCTACACATCCAATAGCTGAAGCTAATAAATCACCAAGCATTGTTGGATATGATGTACAAGTTGGATAGAATGCATGAAAACCTGGATGTTGCCAATGTGTTACCTAATGTTAAGTAATAAACATATGATTCATTAATAATATAAAGTAAGCATGCCAAATTTACAAATAGTCAAATCACTTAAAGATATCTATGCATTAGGTCTAAGTCTACTTAGATTTTTGGCTTACCATCTTTCTAGACATAAATTTATTGTTCTAAAATTTACTAGTTTACATAATTAAGATGTATTTGGATCTTCCTGTTGATTTATCATGGACTGAAACGGGTTAGTGTCTGTTGCTATATGTGCTTTCTGAGAGGATTACCCCGATATAATGATGGATCACAAGTCTCGATGTGAACATCAACATTTGGATGCATGTAAATTCATCTGACATGTTCCAAATAGGACGTAACGTGAGTCCTGAATTCCACTTGCCAGTCATAATTCAATTCAAACAAAACTTCTCTAAATTTATCGGGCTAAACCAGAAAAACCGTATACAGGAATTCAGCCCTTATTAAAAGAATGACTTTTTGTTAAAAACAGATACAGAGGGATCTATTCACTAAATGTCGACATTGTGTGGATTACCATACTACGAAAATTCTAAGAGGTTAAACCATTTTACTCTGTCTTACTGACGATTAAAAGAAGACTCCATTATGATGTATAGAATACTAATAAATAGTTTTGTCATGATCCATCCTACTTTTTCTTTTAACTGAATTGAAGGACATAGTAGGTGAGTTCAAAAGTTACGGTCTAACAAATTCTGTATGGCGTACAAGTTTTCGCACAGAATAATTAACTCCTGAAGTCTATTACAGCCAGAAATGGTTTGTGGAGTCAATTGATTAGTTTAAGAGAAGACTAGACACAAAGTTTTACTAAGAATTGGTCTAACACACTCTCCAGTCTTTTTGATTTTTTAAAGTATAAATCTAAATCAAATCAAATTTACAATTTACCCATGTGAATCCTACACATCCAATAGCTGAAGCTAATAAATCACCAAGCATTGTTGGATATGATGTACAAGTTGGATAGAATGCATGAAAACCTGGATGTTGCCAATGTGTTACCTAATGTTAAGTAATAAACATATGATTCATTAATAATATAAAGTAAGCATGCCAAATTTACAAATAGTCAAATCACTTAAAGATATCTATGCATTAGGTCTAAGTCTACTTAGATTTTTGGCTTACCATCTTTCTAGACATAAATTTATTGTTCTAAAATTTACTAGTTTACATAATTAAGATGTATTTGGATCTTCCTGTTGATTTATCATGGACTGAAACGGGTTAGTGTCTGTTGCTATATGTGCTTTCTGAGAGGATTACCCCGATATAATGATGGATCACAAGTCTCGATGTGAACATCAACATTGGGATGCAGGTACATCCAGCTGACAAGCCCAAAATAAGACGAAGTGTTTGTTCTGGATTCCATTTGCCAGTTAAGCAATTACAAGTTAACACATTGTTTAAATAATGCTTTATTCACGTTTAGATGAGCTTTATACTAGTAAACGAACTATGTAGTTAATGAAATCGCCCGTGTTCCCAATGGTGGCTAACTTTTTCATATCACCAATAGGATCATAAACTTTTACCAGTTCAATCAGATCAGGTAATGGGGATAGATATGTAGATGATACATCTATTATCATAAAAAGAACTTTACTCAAAATCTTTTCTAAAGAGATTAATACATTATTGACACACATCAAATTCACCATTGATAATGCCAATGTACAAAGTGAACTTCTGTTTTTTGGATGTTTATCCATGGACAACCCCAATGGAACCTTCAGTATTACTATTTACCTTAAACTAATACACTTCAAACTGGAAACATAGACTTTAATTCAACACAACGTTTCAATGCATAACTTTTTTATGATTTTAATCTATTCAGAATCTGTTGCATCAAATGATAAGAAACAAAAAGATACAAGGAATATAACAGACCTATTAGTGATTAACAACCTCCATCCCCCCTCCCTCATTTATTATAATCACCAATATTCAGAAACGGTCCAATCCTCTGATAAATACACACTCAGATGATACTCCATGGATTAACATAGCGACTTTTCTCTGTTGTCAAGGTGCAACGAAATAACTACAACTACACAATATAATCATTTTTTTCAAAACGATAAACGCACTTCGTAATGCATCAGTTCGAGTAAAAGAAAAGATTTCTTTCACAGACTAGGCTGTATTGATTGGAATGCTCCATGCATTGGAGAATCATCTTAAGAAACTTCAAGTAGAGCTAAAGAGCATCTGATTTACACAAAATGACCACTTAATAATTCTATTGATCCTTAAAATGTTATAAGTTAAATCAGTAATAGCAGTAAGTTCTACTTTTACCAATCATCAAATGTATATTAAAAAACGTTAAAGTAATTCACAAAGGCTTCTCCATCTATAAAGAAAGGAAAGTGGCTAAGGCATATATTGCTAACAGTACCTGCGTTAAATAGAAAAGAAGGTTGCTTTATAGTTTATCCAAGTTGGACAATTGTTCGAAACAGTCACACGTCTAATCCACACCTTTAATATTATATTAGAAATACACTCACAAATTAACTCTACCCTTATACGTAATTAGGATAAGCTTGTATTTTTCCGTTGATTTGTAATAGATTGAAACTGGTCAATCTCTGTTACCATATGTGTATCCTGAGCAAATTGACTCGATATAGCGATATTACACAAGTTATATATTTAAGTTGGATTGTGACTGACAAGCGGAATCCAGGATGCGCGTTTCATCTTATTTGGAACTCATCGGCTGGATGTACCTGCATCCCAATGTTGATGTTCACCCTGGGATTCGAACTCAGTCCGCTTCGTGCCAAACGCCACCGTGTGAACATCAACATTGGGATGCAGGTACATCTAGCCGATGAGTCCCAAATAGGACGAAACGAGCGTTCTGGATTCCTTGTAACTTTTTCATATCACCAATAGGATCATAAACTTTTACCAGTTCAATCAGATCAGGTAATGGGGATAGATATGTAGATGATACATCTATTATCATAAAAGAACTTTACTCAAAATCTTTTCTAAAGAGATTAATACATTATTGACACACATCAAATTCACCATTGATAATGCCAATGTACAAAGTGAACTTCTGTTTTTTGGATGTTTATCCATGGACAACCCCAATGGAACCTTCAGTATTACTATTTACCTTAAACTAATACACTTCAAACTGGAAACATAGACTTTAATTCAACACAACGTTTCAATGCATAACTTTTTTATGATTTTAATCTATTCAGAATCTGTTGCATCAAATGATAAGAAACAAAAAGATACAAGGAATATAACAGACCTATTAGTGATTAACAACCTCCATCCCCCCTCCCTCATTTATTATAATCACCAATATTCAGAAACGGTCCAATCCTCTGATAAATACACACTCAGATGATACTCCATGGATTAACATAGCGACTTTTCTCTGTTGTCAAGGTGCAACGAAATAACTACAACTACACAATATAATCATTTTTTTCAAAACGATAAACGCACTTCGTAATGCATCAGTTCGAGTAAAAGAAAAGATTTCTTTCACAGACTAGGCTGTATTGATTGGAATGCTCCATGCATTGGAGAATCATCTTAAGAAACTTCAAGTAGAGCTAAAGAGCATCTGATTTACACAAAATGACCACTTAATAATTCTATTGATCCTTAAAATGTTATAAGTTAAATCAGTAATAGCAGTAAGTTCTACTTTTACCAATCATCAAATGTATATTAAAAACGTTAAAGTAATTCACAAAGGCTTCTCCATCTATAAAGAAAGGAAAGTGGCTAAGGCATATATTGCTAACAGTACCTGCGTTAAATAGAAAGAAGGTTGCTTTATAGTTTATCCAAGTTGGACAATTGTTCGAAACAGTCACACGTCTAATCCACACCTTTAATATCCCTTATACATTACAAATACTTATCATTCATATATTCCATTGTAATTTTGTTAATATAAACTCACATAAAAGGATCTATCTGTCGACACGCATGACATTTACATGATCAGACTGGTCTTTTTGGTTTAAGGAACCAGACATTTTCATCATAGAATGCATAAATACAGTATGCCTACGATGAAAATGAAATGTTATGTAACCCTCAAATTGATCACGTGTTTACAATCTGTTAATGCTAACATATATTAGTGCATATCATTTTACTTTATCGTTTACTTAGCAAGAAAACATATTGAAACCAATGATTAAGGTTGAATTGTAGTTAGCATTTGATACGAACTGATTGAGTTCTAGTCTCATTGTAAATATTAACAGTGTGATGTATACAAATCTGGTTAATTAGTCCCAAATATAAAGGAACCTACTTCCTAGATTTCACTTATTAATTACACTTCTACTTTAATCATATATTTTAATCTACCATCGTGTCAAAGAAACGCATTCAGTATGTATTTATTGTAATATAGACTGATTAATTTCAGTTCATAGTAACAACAATGAGATGTAAATATTGTAACTAACTTACTCCAGGCATAATCTTCATAATTACATCTTTAAGTATTTCATCAAATTGTTCACTACATTCTGGTGCTTTATTAGGCAGTATATTATACAAATATCCAGGTCTAATCATATTCATATCAGGTAGTACATTAAATTGTCGTTTATTAGCACCAGTTCGATATTCAATAATGTAATGAACAAGTTTTTCAGCAGCGTTTTCAAAATCTTGACAATCCATTTGTTTTTATTCTTTTCAAGTTAATAGTTATCTATCAAAGAATAATAAATTAATAATAAAGTAATAATAGTACTAGTAGTAGTGGAAGTAATAACATTATTTACAATGTAAGTAGTAGTAGTAGCAGTTGTAGTGTAAGTGGTAGTAGTAGCAGCTGTGGTAGTAGTGATGTTAGTAGTAGTAATAGTAATAATACTACTAATAGTAGTAGTACATAACATTAGTATACAAAAATATTAATAATAAATCAAATAGATAATACATAAAGTAACGGAAATAAAGAAATTACCATTTAGGGCATTAAGCAAAGAGTTGAATCAGTTGAAGAATGCCTCTATTCACTATAAGTTTACACTAATTTATATGTAAACGTTATTTACAATCAGAATGGCTTTGTTATGAAATTACTGATGATGTATGAGATAATCACATTACAAAAACATTAAAAGTGTTTACAATATAGTAATATTAAAAATGATTAATAAAACAATTAAAGTATAAAAAATTGAATGATGTAATTATGATGCATGATAGTATTCAAGTGAAATCGACATGAAGTTTTCTACTTAAAAAATGTAATGATGGAATCGGTCAAAAGACAACTACTTTAGAATAAGAATGTAATGATAATGTCTCGTCTATATACATCTTGTTAATAAGAATAGTAGATGAGATAATTAGAATAAGTTTAGATTTTCACGTTGATCTATTGTTGACTGAAAGTGATCAGTCTTGTTTGCTATAGGTACATCCTAAGCGGATTGCCTTGACATAATAAAAGTTTACAAGTATTATTTAAGTTGGATTGTGTGTAGAGAGCGGAATCTAGGACACGTGAGTACATTTAGCCGACGAATCCCAAATATGACGAAAGGTGCGTTCTGGATTCTACTTGCTAGTTACAATCCAACTAAAACAATTGTAGATGATACATCAAAAATAAGTATATATGGTAAATCACTATCAGTTAGTCAATATATTCATTTCTGTAGTTCTGTACTATCAAGATGCAAAAGAAATTTGGTTAGATGTTTAGCTTATTGTGCTTAATTTATCTGTTCCAACATCACCATGAAAGAATAATCGACTACACTCCGAAACGTACTCAGTGTAAACGCATACCAATTAAAAACGCATAAATAATCATATGATGCAAGCAAAAGTAAAATCAGAAAGAGGAACAATCCCTAAGAGACAAGTTCTGCTAAAATTACAATTCCAAAAATGTTAATGCAAGTGAAATTATGATGGAATGAATTAGAAAAGTACTACAAAATATGTTTATTATAGCCAAACTTCATACTATACTTTGCAGCTACACCATCGTAAGAACTTGATGAACTTGATAACACCACCTCATCCGTGTGTATTTACTAATTCAGTGGCACTTGTGGAACAACTAGATTACTTACTTACTTACTTACTTACTTACTTACTTACTTACTTATGCCCGTTACTCCTCGCTGAGGAGCATAGTCCGCTCACCAGGATTCTCCATTGAACTCTGTCCTGAACAATCCTTTCCAATTGTTTCCAATTGCTGTTCATCCTTTTAATGTCTGATTCCAATTCTCGACGCAGTGTGTTCTTTGGCCTTCCACTTTTCCGTTTCCAACAGGATTCCATCTTAATGCTTGTCTCGTGATGCAGTCTGATGGTTTGCGTAATGTATGTCCTATCCATTTCCAACGTCTTCTCCTAATTTCCTCTTCGGCTGGAAGTTGGTTTGTCCTCTCCCATAGTAAGCTGTTGCTGATGGTTTCCGGCCAACGGACATTCAGTATCTTTCGTAGACAGTTGTTTATAAATACCTGTATCCGTCTGAGGATGTTTTCAGAAATTCTCCAAGTTTCAGCTCCATACAGCAGAACTGTCTTGATATTCGAATTGAAGAGTCTGACTTCGAGGTTAGCTGATATTTGTTTTGAGTCCCATATATCTTTCAACTGTAGGAATGCTGCTCTGGCTTTGCCAATCCTTGCCTTTACATCTGCATCGGACCCTCCTTGTTTATTGATGATGCTCCCCAGATATGTGAAAGTATTCGCTTCTTCCAGAGTTTCTCCATCAAGTTGAATTGGGTTGGTGCTCCCTGTGTTGTATTTAAGAATCTTGCTCTTTCCCTTATGTATGTTCAGGCCTACTGATGCTGAAGTTGCTGCTACACTGGTTGTCGTTGCTTGCATCTGTTGGTGTGTATGTGCTCACAATAAGATGAGTCCACAAGAGGATTTCCAAACATCACTTAAAATAGTTAAGAAAATGACAACTATAGTTAGTGAATAGCACTATACCTGCACACTTAATTTGCACAGGATGTCGATAAAATTCAAAATGCACCTTTAAAAACATTTATCTAATCCAATTATATTTGCTGCACGGTTTAGTCATACGTCTTTTTCATATGGTAGAAGTTACTGGCATCCATCTTTTCAAACTGGACCTGTCTAGTCATATGCAATTTGTTTGGATAGTTTACAAATAACTTACTTCATTCGCTATCTTTATTGTTATCGTAATAGTTTTTACTGCAGTTTTGGTTTACTTTTCATAACACCTACATTTGTGCTGCCTTTTTGTTTATGTAATGGTGACATTCACCTAATTCTTATGTAATAGTCTTAATCATTAGAGTTCTCATAACTTAATCACTTCTCTCAGTAGATAATATGTTACTTCCCGTGTACCAATTCATTCATTTTCTTACCTTATACATTTAAACAACATGATTAGCTCATCTCCTCTCATGCCCTAGTCATATTGCTTTCGTTCATAGTTAATCTCGGTTGGGTATCATTGAGATGTAGCGAGCATTAGGTAAGTGTTTTGTTTCAGTATTGAACTCCTTCTAAGTGCGAATTTAGGACATTCAAGTTTAGAGGGGAACACCTAAATGTCAGCACTACTTTGCTTGTGCTCTGTGATAGAATTCCCACTTCTATCAAATATGATATAGCACGACGATTACTCAGTGCTACTTAAAAAACCATTTCACTCTTGCAAGTTTAAACCCCATCAGTCACAACCTAACTTTAAAACTAATCTCCACAAAACCACTTCAGATCAGCTATGATAATTTGCTCATTAGTGACTGACTTCACGATTTTCCTGGAGTTTTAGTAAGAATTCATGACTTTTTTAGTTCATTCACAAGAGAAAGTCACCACCGATGATACTGGATTATCATTGCACTATGTTACAATTTAATGGAAATGAAAATCTTAGCATAGAATTCTGGCTAAGCAGTGCTGTTAGTTAAACACTAACCGTGAAACCTGGAGAACATGGATTTAATTACTGGGCAGAATCGAGAGCAAAAACTGCTGAGAAATCCCATACTAGGAAAAAACAAACATCTGTTCAGTGCTACTTAGTTTCAATTATACCTAATCAAAATCAATCTGTGACAAATAGAAATAGAAATTATTTGTGCGTAAATCAATGACGCAAATAGGTTACTAAGGGAACTGAATACCATACAAAATCATATTAGTTTGTTCTGTGAAGAGGAGAATAATAACCAACTCCCTTTCCTAGATATATTAATTAATCGGAAGGATGATGGCTCAATCAAACGCTCTGTCTACAGAAAATCTACATGAACTGGGCAGTAATATGAACTTCCATTGTTATTATCCGGTTCAGTATAAAAAGTATCTAGTAAAAGCTTTATTTAATAGGATCAATCGTATTTGTAATTACGACACTATTGAAGAAAATGAAAATCTGCTGACAGAAACGCTAATGCTGAACGGATACCCAAAGAAGTTCATGAATCGATGGAAATGTAGCAGTATGGTGAAACCTACTGTATTTCTAGCACTTAAAAGTCAGTCTATATCACGTTACCCTTCAGAGGTGATTGAATTAGCCTTGTGTTAAAACAAAGGCTTAAGTCAGTTGTCAACACAACATTTTATGCAGCTAAGATAGTTGTAATAGAAAAGTATAGGACATTGATTCACAACAAACCTAAACAGCACGCAAACGAATGAATCACATTCCACCGTGTCTATCAATTTACGTGTATGTGTGGACACATATGCATAGGTAGGAGCATGTAAGGGTAGCTGAACACATACCTAAATGGCTCCAAAAACAAATGGACTCGAAAGGAGGAATAAAAGTACAGGGTAAACAACCTTCATCGTCTATCGCTAAAACATTTAGTTGAGACAGGCCACATATTTGATATCAAATCATCTTTTCTGGTATATTACATAAAAGTGCTTTAGGACGTATACTAAAGTTTATTGAAGCCTTAGCTATACAGAAGTTCAAACCCCCCTTGTGTGTTTTGAAAAACAATTTGTACCTACTCTCAACCTACTTTGGTAGAATGTTTACTTAGCTTATACTCTTAATTGTCTAATGACCTTAACAAGTGTATGTGTGATCAGATTGTTCAAAATGTATTAAATAAATCTGGAACACATAGCTCTGATAAACTTCATCTTCTTATTGCATCATCAAAGGGACAAATTGTCCTAGAAATAACTAAACTTAATTAACATTCAATTTTGATATCACGAATTGATCTAAATCAGTCAACTATTGATCACTTGGAAACACTGGAGAGCTGTTTTAAAATTGACAGTTAACTATCTCTACAACCCCCCCCTAATTATAATTAATTAACATTCCTATACAAAGTTTATTAACAATGTTAATAGTATCCATACTTTACATAGAATTAACTAAATGAACATTTCAATTAAAGCTAGTTGAAATACTTTCACTTTATTTCCAAGTTATAATTACTAGTTAATGTTAATTAATTGAATACATTCTAAAAAAAAAAGTTAAAATATCAATGTTGTATATAACATTATTGTAATGAAATACATCATTAGTTGTTTATAAACCTAATGTAGTGACCAGGGAACACTATCGAGTTAAGAACGCCGTATAACTAGTCAGAGATGTAAATAATTACTATATTAACAGTTAGTATAAATATATATAATAAATGTAATGTCTATTAGAAGTTAATTTACTTGAATTAACGGCAATGCTATCGAGGTGAATGCTTGATTCTCCAGATGACCACCACAAGTATGTATTTTTCTAATTGTTCAGTGTAGATTTGTTGTAGGCGATTGAGCTGGAAGGAACGACAGCAACGTTGAGTATTCAGTTCCAATGCTATAAATAGGATTCAATTATTAATCTAAGCAATCAGTGAAAAAAAAGCTTAGTTCAGAACGAAGAATAATGCAGCGACAGTGTATTTACGCTTTAGACAGCAGTAGATACAAATGCCAAAGGCAAAGAGTGTGTGTGTACAATTATACCAATGATACATTTCAACAATGTTAGTACAATATGTATTAGTAACGTATTAATACAAGAACTTATTACATACTTAACCTTGATAAACCTTTACAGCAGTCATCACATCTACATTAATTTCAACAGAGAAGTAGAGAAATTCTTCAAGTTACATTGTATAGAATGACATAGAATATACAATCACTGTTATGAGAGACAACATAGAAGAACCTATTTAATGCTTATTTATATATGTATATTATGTGTGCAGAAAAGGACTTTTATACATTGATAAGTTGTTATTACATTATGTAATCATACTGATCAGTTGATATAATTTATGGTATATTAATAATGACAAGAAGAATTATATCATCAAGTTCAAATTATGTAGGTTACATAAATTTTCTTAGTTTAATTTAACTTCTATACAAATAATCATATGTAGATCACATGAATACAAAGTGAAAATGGTTTCTTTATGTTCGAACACGTAAAATGAATTCTATTTTAAGTGATATATATAACATTATTACAATTGACTTGTTATACTGAAACAGTACAGTACAATGAAAGACTAGCGGTGAATATAATTCTATCTAGAGGTATTCAATATATTACAACCTTAATATGGAGTGAACAACAATAGATTCACTCAATCAATCAGTCAATCAATCAATGCCTGTTATCCTAAGTGGAGCATAGGCCGCCCATCAGCATTCTCCAACCAACTCTGCCCTACGCTTTCCTTTCCAGCTTTACCCAAGTGCTCTTCGGTCTCTTTATGTTTGTTTCCAATTCCCAACTCAATGTGTTCCTGGGTCTTCCTCTTTTCCTTTGGCCTTTAGGATTCCAAGTTAGTGATTGTCATGTAACACAGTTTGATGATTTCATCAATGTGGGTCCAATCCACTTCCAGCGTCTTTTCCTAATTTCTTCCTCGGCTGCAAGTTGATTTGTTATCTGCCATAGAAGATTGTTGTTGATGGTATCTGGCCAACGAATCCGAAGAATCTTGCGCAGACAGTCGTTTATAAATACTTGTATCTTCTGAAGGATACTTTTCGTAGTTCTCCAAGTTTCAGCTCCATACAACAGAACTGTCTTCACATTTGTATTGAAAATCTCGACTTTAATATTGACTGAAAGTTGGTTTGAGTTCCAGATGTTTTTCAGTTGTAGAAATGCTGCCCTTGCCTTACCAATCCGCGCCTTCACATCCGAATCAGACCCTCCTTGTTTGTCGATGATGCTACCCAAATATGTAAAGATTTCAACGTCTTCCAGAATTTCTCCGTCAGGTCAAGTGTAATTGGGTTAGTGTTTGTTGTATTGTATCGAAGGATCTTGCTTTTCATTGTGTATGTTGAGGCCTACTGCTGCTGAGGCTGCTGCTATGTTGTTGGTCTTCTTCTACATTTGATGATGTGTGTGAGAAAGAAGAGCTAGGTCATCTGCAAAGTCCAAGTCATCTAGTTTCGTCGATGTTGTCCATTGTATTCCGAGAATGTCTTCAGATGTTGCAATCTTCATGATCCAGTCGATGGCAAGATAGATCCACTACTTCATAAATAATATTCGTATTGATATAAACCAGAGAGAATTTTCTCTACACTACAAATTCTATTTTATAAAATGACTTAAACATGTTATAGTAGTCGTAACTGCCCTTTAAATATATTAATGGGTTGTTTTTCTTAATTTTACATCTATTATTTACCGGTTTGGATGTTATAGCATGAATGAACATTGAACAGTAATATAACCTGTACACTCAGTGAAGTTTGATTTGATCATCTAGTTGCAACTCATCGATATAATGTAAATCATGATAACTGGTTTTCTATATTTACATTACACATGATTCATAATTCCAGTATCCTAGCGTTTGTCGAAGATTGTATAGAAGTATACGAAATTCCGTTAAATGAATACTAGAATGGTAATCGTACAACGGACTTGTTGAGATGCTACTTACTTACTTACTTACTTACTTACTTACTTACTTACTTACTTACTTACTTATGCCCGTTACTCCTCGCTGAGGAGCATAGGCTGCTCACCAGGAATCTCCATTTAACTCTGTCCTGAGCAATCCTTTCCAATTGTTTCCAGTTGCTGTTCATCCTTTTAATGTCTGCTTCCAATTCTCGCCGCAGCGTGTTCTTTGGCCTTCCTCTTTTCCGTTTCCAACAGGATTCCATCTTAATGCTTGTCTCGTGATGCAGTCTGATGGCTTCCGCAATGTATGTCCTATCCATTTCCAACGTCGTTTCCTAATTTCCTCTTCCGCTGGAAGTTGGTTTGTCCTCTCCCATAGTAAGCTGTTGCTGATGGTTTCCGGCCAACGGACATTCAGTATATTTCGTAGACAGTTGTTTATAAATACTTGTATCCGTCTGATGATGTTTGCAGTAATTCTCCAAGTTTCAGCTCCATACAGCAGAACTGTCTTGATATTCGAATTGAAGAGTCTGACTTTGTGGTTAGTTGATATTTGTTTTGAGTCCCATATGTCTCTCAACTGTAGGAATGCTGCTCTGGCTTTGCCAATCCTTGCTTTTATATCTGCATCGGACCCTCCTTGTTCACCGATGATGCTCCCCAGATATGTGAAAGTATTCGCTTCTTCCAGAGTTTCTCCATCAAGTTGAATTGGGTTGGTGCTCCCTGTGTTGTATTTAAGAATCGTGCTCTTTCCCTTATGTATGTTCAGGCCTACTGATGCTGAAGTTGCTGCTACACTGGTTGTCGTTGCTTGCATCTGTTGGTGTGTATTTGCTAAGAGATGCTACTACTCATAATATAATAATGTATAATCCCGATGATAACTAATTTTCTGTAAGTATAGTATGATATATTTAGGTTTTCAGCTTTAAAACTACTTTATATCTTTCATCCGACAAACTGAGTCATTTTCATGAAACATGCTCTCTATATCCAAGCTATTTTACAAAAAGTAATATTACTTCTATTATTATTATTATTATTACTACTACTACTACTATCACTCACAACCGTTGCTGCTACTTAGACGTAGTGGACTGACTTTCCTATCTTGATTAACCATTCAGGTTTTAGTGATGTTCCTTGGCTTCAAAGCTATTATTGATTTCATTGATTTAGTCCTGTGACGGTGTTTGTCGTTAAAAAGCGCACCTTACAAATTTATAAGCATTACGAACGATCTTTGAGCGAACACTACTAGTCAAGTTAGAGAATATGGAGAACTGTCATCTGAAGTTGTAACTCGATGTGATGTCTATCAAGGTTTTCCACTTTCCACGTTTTTGTTTAATTTCGTAATAGATGTAAGCCGCAAATAACGCTCTCGTCATCTGAATTTTCAGAAACTCATCTCCTACTAGAAGGTACATTAACTGATTTGGACCGATGCACATTTGTACCAGGCTCTATGTTTTATGTACATACACTCATACTACTACTGCTACCACCACACCACTCATACTGCTACATTGATACTCATTACGCTATCTTTTTATAGTATGACAACATGAAACGACGCATATATGCGTCAGATTCTATAAGGCTTATCATTGACTGGTTGTAAAAGTGAAAGAGAAATTACATGCGATAAAGAAATTTCACTTCACTTATTTTTATAACTTTCATGGTGTAGATCACTTTTAATGATGTAGAAAGTAGACTATTAGGTCATTGGATCAGTTTGTACTTTCTAACGGCTAATCTTGGCATTACCTTAATAATTCTACTTCGACACAATAATCCGACTGCATGATCATTTGATTAAATTCATGTGAGTAGTATGATTAAGTGAGGTTTATAAGTAATAACCATATTACTGATGAAATCGCCGTCAAGTAAATGGTTATCGTAAGATGGAATAATTAATCAGCTAACTGAATCGTTCTATGTGTCAAAATAATAGTCATATTTGAAAACGCTATAAACTTCGAGATCTTATTTGCAGTCAGTATGATTTCGTTTTGTATAACATCCATTAGATGTTTGTGTAATAGTTATTCAGTTCTTGTGTCAAGCTAATACGATATTTGTTCCATTAAACAAACAGTATACTTAATTTGCTGAATGAGTTCAGTATACGACGAGTTAAGCTTACCAACCGTTAGTTACTGGACAGTATAAAAAAAGGCATATGAAACTTAATATACAGTCTTCGTGAACATTTAGTATACAACAAATCATCATATGTCATTCCACGTTTTACACTGGTATCGATGACATCACGTATCAGCAAGGATTGGTAACTTGTTAGTGACCGATATCACATTTGTCTAATCCTGTTAAGTGTTGATCGAAATTTATTATTCGAGTTGCCATCTAATCACGAAGTTAAGTGATTCGACATCACCCACATTTTGTTGTAATTGAAGTATCTGGGAAGAAACCACATGATTATCAGTTTAACACAGATGAGAATAGTAAGATAGTTTAAAGTCGGGTTGTGAAAAAAATATATTGCACTCGATAATTGAATGAACGGGAAAATGATTAAATGAATTGCTGATTACGATACTTATTGGACACATAAAATGTTCCGGGTATTCTTAGTCGTCACTTAGCTGATCATCATGTCGGCCTTTTCTCAGTGGTTAGTTAAGATGTAAATCTCCGTTTTACAGGAGGTCTCGACAACTCCATAATAACAGTTTCAAGCTATAAAACTAAACAACTCACTATCCAATTCAACAGGAAATTCCTTCGAGACTATAAGTACTGTTTATTGATAGGTGCTAACTAGTACAAAAAATTTAGTCCAGGGTATCCTGAAGACTATCTTAAGCCAATCTAATACACATGAATTCAGTTATTAACAAACATTTTCATTCAGCAACTAAATGGTATACTGTATATTATAACATAATATTTATGAACTTATAACAATGAATACTCTATGAGAATATTTAAATTGAAAAGAACAATGATCAACAGATTGTTCAGTATAAGATGATTTTATTTTGTTTTGTTTGATCTTCATCAGATGAACACAACCTGTCATATTATAAAATCATAATTTCAACAATACATAACTTATTTATAGCGATATCTTTGGTTGGAATTTAGATAAGAATTCTTTCAGCATACTGTGAAGGTAAATTACATCCGGGTGATATGAAAGGAATATAGAATATTGCCAATATTTATATAAGATACAAAAGGAAGGAACCGATTAATACTAGTAACAAGAAATTACAAAACTTAAATTATCTGAATACACATTGAATAAGTGAAAGGCAAATTGATATGGTATGAGATAATCTAAATTTGACATGTGATATGGGGTGATACAATGGAATAAATTAAATTTTACAGATGGAAGAAATGATGTAATCAAATCGATCAACTGTCGCAAGTAATTTAATGAAACCAGAGTTAAGTTACTAAGGTAAAAAAAAATGGTGACAACTGTTTTCCCAGGTATCGCTGAGATGTCTGGAGATGATACTACTAAAAGTTTTCATATCTTTTAGATGAAGATTCTCAGGAACATTTTCGTTGACTCTAAGGTAGGCTCGTCTTTCACTCCTACCAATGTAATTTCTTGCCAGATATACGTGAATTTGTACAGTCAGTTGGTGGTAACATGTGAAGAATGTTTATCAGTCTTAGATTGTGTTGAGAGACCATGTTGTTCCGTACACTATAATCAGTTTCTTTCTACATGGTTTGTTTTCGTCATCGTCGTATTCAGTCACCATTTGATTGTCGTTGCAGAATCATCTCCTTTGAATTTGAAAAGAATGAAACTGGTTTCTGTTAGCTGTGATTTCTTTAGACTTCTAGCTTTAACATCTCTATCATTTTTTAATGGATTTCATGGTGTATCTGTTGTTTCTTAGATAAATCGGATGTTCATTAGTTCTTTACCTAACTCATCATTAATACATATCATTTTTGCTTTGTGAAACGATCGTATCACTAGTGCCTTTTTGTAGTTTATAAGATAGAAGCTATTACAATCCACATATAATTCACTCCACGTACTCTTTTTATAAACGGAGCGTGGAACTTAACCATCTTCTTTTCGTTGTATAGATTGTATGCACTATAAACGCTCTACTCACGATTAAACAAATTTTGTTCTCCATTCAACATCACCTTCTGATTTAGTCATATTTGTACTTGTTGTTTAAATCATTAGAAGCTATTCTGGTTATACAACAAGTATAACGTAGCCATAAACAGAGTGTACTTCAAATCAAACAGAATAAATTGAATTCATCTTATTCTTAGCAACCAGTTGTTCTTACTGTTTTCAAAGGGAATAAAATGCATGATAATAAAATTACTGACGTGAAAGAAATTACTAAGTGTACGCTTTAAAATCATTCTCATCGTCATCAAGTAATCTTATTCTCTTGGTATTATAATGAATGCACTATTAGATAGCTTTATTAATCAAATTGGATGTAAAATGAACTATTTAGCTTATCAATTACTTTATCTTTGTATCATCACAAGATAAATTTTGTGAAGTACTTTATTAAGGAACATCATACAGATTTACTCTCATGGCATCATTACAAATGGAACATATGTGATAGGACGGTGTATTTGAAGATAACAGATTGTGGTAAACGCATGAAATATACCAGTGAAGAATGTGAGAATAATGCTATGTCACATTAATTGGGATGGTTATTTTTGTGGAGATTGGTTATTTATTTGATTGATTATGTCACAAATTGATGTTGGCAGGGTACTGTTGAAAACCATGGAGCACTAGACAGTTGTTTCATTTAAGTGTGAAACTTCTTAGCAGTGCGCACCCCAGTTTCCGCACCAGGGGCTTCAGGTTGACGGTAAACGCCTAACCATCTGTACTACTGGGTCGGCATCCAATGATAGAATTCTTACTTCCATCAATTTGTGATATATAGCTCGACGATCATCCGTTGTCATTAATGATAACTATCTCACAAATAGAAAACCACGTACGACGTCTACTATGAAAACTATAGATGTTGGATAGTAGTTGTATTAGGTTAGTCCTATGCACATATCATTCTCTTATATCGACTGATTTCACGCAAATATATGGTTGATCGGATGCATATAAATAAAGAAGTTGATAAAAAGAATTCGATAGAAATGTATTTTAGAACGTAAATAAGCCAACAAACGTTCAAAATTCAAATAAGCCGAAAGAGGAAAGTTTAATCACAACTTGAATATGTACACAGAAAGAAATGTTCAATTTACCTATATTGATGTGTTATGACGCAAACTGTTATGACGTGAGAAAGAAAGAAGGGAGAATTTTGGTTGGTCGTAGCTAACGCCAATGAGGTGTGCCTAGTTGATAATGAGCGACTAACCTAAGCCCACTCACCCCCCCCAGACCGATAATAGAAGAACCAGAATTGGGAACCGGAAACAACGGAATACGTGTTGTATTTTAATTATGCCTATATATATATATATATATATATATATATATATATATATATATATATAAAATCAGACCACACAGTAAACCAATCAAGAATCTAACATTGATATAGAACAAAGGAAAGAGTGGACAACTCGTACACAACTAAGCAACTGTAGATCATAGAAATAAGCAATATACTAAGAGTAAATATACTAAACGGAAGGACCGGATAAGGGGAATGTAACAGTCATAGAAATGAAATGTTTACATAATCCACAGTTAGAATAATTAAAATAATGTTCTAAAGCAATGTAGTTCTCGAAGTTAGTCAATCTTCGTTAAGTGCCCAGAATATCAATATGCTCCGGAGATAGTCTTCTCCTCACATTACCAACTAGTTACTTATTTCCATTTTAACATTTATTATTAACATTCATTGAAAGTACTTCTATGTAGTTTTTCTGTGTACTTTATGCATTAAATATGTTTTCTTTCTTTTCATTGAATTTTATTGTTCTTTTACTAATAAACATTGTACTTTATTCATTGTAATCGGAAAAGGGAATTTCAATGTTAATAGAACATTCTCCTATTCCTCTTATTCAAAAACAAACAAAAACGAAAAAAACAGATGAACAGAATACAAATGAACATGACAAACATTTCTCATATTCTAACTGAATTATTTCTCTATTTATCATTCATTAAAGAGGAAATAGAATTAACTAGGAAGTAAATTAAAATCTGTAAGATACAACTTAGACTTATGTGAATTTATTAAGAGATTACTAGCATTCTATGTTTACGTATTCTATTAGTAGGTTTGTTGATAACCATCTTAACTAACTGGTTGTATGCGTTTCATGTATATCCAACCGATGAGTTCAAAATAGGAAGAAATGTACATCCTGGATTCCGCTTACCAGTCACAATCCAACTTCAATATATAACTTGTGTAATATTGCTATATCGAGGCAATTCGCTCAGGTAACAGAGATTGACTAGTTTCAATCCATTACAAATCAACGGGAAAATACAAGCTTATCCTAATATCATGTTCTTAATTATTATAGTTGTAAAATTATTGATTACTTGTAAGTAATCAACGTTACAGTACTATTAACAGGGATGTTACATCGGGCGATTAAAGAAAAGTAACGAACTTTCAGAAATGTATTTTAGAGGACTATTTTAATTATTTTGATCATAAGTAATGTGAACATTTCACTTCCACGATTGTTGTGTTCCGCCTACTCTATCCTCCAGTTTGGTGTATTTACTCTTACTATATTGTTTATTACTATGAACTACAGATGCTTAGTTGTGCACAAGTTTTCTCCATTCACTACCACTATTCCCTTTGTTGTGTATCATTGCTAGATTCTTGATTGGTTTACTGTGTGGTCTCATTTTATGTATATATAAAGGCATGATTGAAATACAATACGTTATGTCTCCGTTCCTGATTCTGGTTCTTTTATTATTTGCTTGCAGGGGGGGGTGAGTGGACATAGGGCGATCGCGCATTATCAACTACAGCCAACCAAACCTTTTCTTTCGCACGTCATAACAAGGGATTACCTAATTCATTATCAACTACAGTTTTCTGTAACCTATACATTCTGGTCAATAACGTGATTGGTCACCTCATCGTCTGGGCATTTAAAATTCACTATAGTATAATATAATCAATTTCTGATAGTTCATTGATCCTTACATTATGGTATACATCACAGAGTTTCGTCACTTAACAGGAAACCCGATTATATAAACATATCACTGTGATGGTAGATATTTATATATAACCATGGAAATAAGTTACAATCTTTCTAAGTAAACTAGTATTAAAACAAAGACGCTTGAACGAAGAATATTCTTTTCGATAAATTCTCATCAGGTTCTACATTTATTAGTTCAAAATTATTAGTGACAAAAATAGCCAGTTCTGAGGCGGGTATAACATCATTTAAATATAAAGGATAATTTGGATATAAATTTTGTCTCAACAGATTATTTGTAAGATACGAATGTTAATGTTGAAATAGTCATCATTATCATGTAACTTGTGAAACGTAAACGACAATTGAAATGAACAACAAGCTTATTAATCCAATATATATGTATAGGTGTCTCTGTATATGGGTGACCTAGGAGATGGGGTAGTGACAAAATGTGATTAGACAAAGGCTGAATGCTATTTAAAATGTAACCGAATAGGTAAGAAATTACAAAATGGAGTAAGTGATAATCAAAATTCGTCAAATAGTAACAATAACAATAATGGAAAAAATTATAATCAGTTCATTTGATCGGTCTTAATATGTTGTAAAGTCAGTAAAATTAGGAAAGAAGATTGAGTGATATTCAAATTCATTCTGTGTATCTTGATTAATAACATTAATAATAATAATAATAATAATAATAATAATAATTAATATGCATATATGATGGGTGGACCTAGGAGATGGGGTAGTGACAAAATGTGATTAGACAAAGGCTGAATGCTATTTAAAATGTAACCGAATAGGTAAGAAATTACAAAATGGAGTAAGTGATAATCAAAATTCGTCAAATAGTAACAATAACAATAATGGAAAAAATTATAATCAGTTCATTTGATCGGTCTTAATATGTTGTAAAGTCAGTAAAATTAGGAAAGAAGATTGAGTGATATTCAAATTCATTCTGTGTATCTTGATTAATAACATTAATAATAATAATAATAATAATAATAATAATAATAATTAATATGCATATATGTGAACAAAGAGAGTAGTATTTGGACAGGGTACAAATACACATATGAAGAGGGAAAGACATATATGCATTACTAAATTTAAATCTTCGTGTGATTAAATTGGAGAATGGTTTAACGGATCTTGCGTCGGCCATGGCAGGAGAAGGGGTTGAACGTACTTCTTCTGTATGCATAGTTCTGGCCTCATGATCCGTATAGCTATCGCTTCTGCCGGGTGAACCTCGTTAAATTGTCTGAGAATGTATATCCAAATTATCCTTTATATTTAAATGATGTTATACCCGCCTCAGAACTGGCTATTTTTGTCACTGATAATTTTGAACTAATAAATGTAGAACCTGATGAGAATTTATCGAAAAGAATATTCTTCGTTCAAACGTCTTTGTTTTAATAAGCATGGGAATTTTTAAACTAGTATTATTACTATAGACTATTTTATCAGGCTGTACTAATATACATATGGTTGTTAATAAGTATATATACAAAGATGTTTTACATTACTCCTGCCTATAAATATTTGGGTATTAATGTTAATCCATTTGGTCATCACAAATTACTGCAATAATTTTCATCGTACACAGAATTGATTGCATACGTCACAGATTGATATTGGCAGGGTACGATTTACAGCTGTTTCGTTCTAACGGAAGTGTGAAATCTACCACTGGATGCCCGTCCAATGGCTCAGTGTGTTAGGTGTTCGCTAATCTGAAGCTCCTGAGGCGAGATCTTGGCGCTAACTGCTGAGGAGTTCCACACTAGAATGAAACAGCTGTCCAGCGCTACCTGACTTCCAATGGTACCCTGCCAACATCAATCTATGACGCATTCAATCAATTAAAATTACCAATCTCCACAAAAATAACCATATCAATTCAAGTACACAGAATTGACAATTAACTGTTATGGATTATTTCACTAAGTACATAGGATGTAAATAATTTAAATTATATAACGTTAATATAGTAAAAACTTATTTTTGTAATAGATGACTATATACTTAACAACTTAAATCAGTAGTAAATATGATTTCTGTAAAATTATATATGAAGATTACCGGATAGACTGAAGTACATCCAGCGATCTTTATAACACTCAAGTAAAATTAATATTACCTCAGTAGCGTCCAACTTCTCGAAGTAATTCCTGGAGTTCTAATGAGAAGACGTGATCATTTCAGTTCAACTATGTCGGGTATGGCGCAGTTACTCACCGATGGTACTAAATGAGGTCGTAAAATATATTGCGAATTGATTGGAGTTAGCAATATTAACTGTTGAGAGCTGGCTCATTAGTCCAAAACTTTAAGGTTTGTCACGTGGCATGAAGATGTATTTCGTTGGTGCTCGTGTAGCAGACTTCATTATTGTTCGTCCTAAACTTCTACCTATTCTCTATAGTTTGTCCTACACAGAATGCATTAATAAAAACGATGATTAAACCTCCAGAACTATTTTTCAGAAGTTCATTTCGTATACTCTGATTGCATACTAATTACATATTCTGTTTCTATTATTTTCATACTACGCCACTCCTAAGCTCATATTTAAACCATTTACACTAATAATATATCATTTATAGATGACAAGATAGAACAAATGATTTATATACCTCGGAATTCAGTCCAGTATAACTAACATTTTGTATCCATGTTACTTTTTTTTATTGTGTTTGTGTGTAGTCCCGGAAATCATGTATATATTTTCAGACTGTTCGTAACATATATATGTATATATTCTAATTCCCGAACTGGTTTTCGTTTTTTCGATTATGGCGGGGTAATATTAAGGCAAACTGATTAGCTGTTAAGATTTATCACTTTATCATCTGTGTGTCAGTGGTTAACCAAGATTTCGGTAACGATAATTAACGAGATGAAGAATATAATACTGTTGCTTATATTGAACGGCATTTTCATTAGATTTTCCTACACATAAAACTAAACAGGAATAGACAACTATTTCATCCTAGTCTCAGACTTCTTAGCAGTCCGAAACTGTGACTCAGTAAATGATCAAGCATAACATCTTCAGGGTACATTGTTGAATGATCAATAAATATTCATATCCTTCCCCTGCCTAACAAAATGCAGCATAATTTCACAATCAAATCTTTACACAACACATTCAGAAAAACTGAAGGTTTAGAGCTTACATGGGAAAAGTAACACTACTACTTAGCAAAACAATCTGTAAGTTTGAGTACACCTGGAAGAATTTGTTGTCATACTTGACATTTGAAACTGTTACTTATGTCAATAGAGATTACAATGTGTGCGTGCTACCAATATCCACATTGTCTACGAATCAGATATCTCTTTATTTAATAGGCATAATATGATGATATTGTTAGCACTTAGAATTACGAATCGCAGTCACGTAGTAACACAGCGAGAACTCAGAAGTAGTAATAGTAGAATTGTATTGTAATCACCAGTAATAGGAATCACAAGCATTTAGTAGTCGTCAGTCAGCACTCAGCAATCGTGCGACCCAGTAATGCAGTAATACAAGTCATAAGGGATCTGACCAGTAATATATATGTAGCGTAAGAATAGCAGTCCCTATATTAATAGTCACAAAGGGGTGAGAACTGGATAACCAATGACAAGTAAGAAATGAGAAGATCAGACTAACATACGTCATTAAAACAACATAACATAGAAATGAGTAGACAGACACATACAGGGGAGAATACATGGATTACAACACATAGTAACGCATTTATAAAAATATCAGGAATAAGGGCACCGAGTTAACAGGATTCACCTAAACTAGATACTGAGGATCACCAAACCTAAATTCTGGAATAATTGAGTATTAAAATAGTATATGCTACACAAAGCGACAATATTTTAATGTAAAGGAGGGGAAGGGGGAGGAAAATCTGAATTCAGTTTTCAGTCACCGTCACCGCTCTTAGATCAGACGTAGGTTTTTCCTTTCAAATCTCCGTCGCCACTGTTGTATCTGAAGCACGGATGGCCGATATTATCGATTCTGTTATCCTCCACGCTATGTCTTACAGCTAGCACTAAGCCTTGTCTTAATCTATTGAAAAAACACAAAGATCCGATTGATTATCAAGAAGCAAACTTGTTACTCACACACATGTATTACGACCAAGAATATACAAGATATATATACATACAAGACGTAGTTTTGTCATATGTCTGTCACACAATATTGGCCAACCACATGTCTTCTTCCAGATATCTCAAATAGCACGATCAAAAAGTTAAATAAGAATAGGATATAATAAGCTATACAGTTCAGAACTATATACGAACAAATGAATATTTTCTAAGTTAATGGTGCCAGTTGTAGTTAACTACAGCAGGACCGCTACTGGCTTTCCTTCTGATACATATCTCGTGATGTCTGAAGCGACTGGGTTGTACAATAATACATGTTCTAGGCATTTGAATCGATGAAAACGTATAGTCTTGTCAACTAATTTATCATCTTTGTGTAGTACCCTATACCAAAACGTAGCATTTCTCATTAGTGTTAACAAACATTTAGATGCGCCGATTATCAAATTAAAAAGACACTCCACGGAATATCTATATATTCAACGATTGTCCATTTGTTACTAAGTAAATTTTTAAATAAGTAATGAATAAAATTGTGGTGGATACTACTCATAAGGTAGTACATAAGTAGTAAGTAGCGGAGCGCCTTGCATTCCTTTTTGTAAAAGGAATTAGTTGGTAATTTTGCTCATTGTAACTGCCCGACCAAGGTTCTTCAGGATAACAAGGTTGTAAGTAAGTACTGTACATTCACTTAGTGCAGAACACTCAGGAACTCCCTCCGTTGGACTTTCTTAACATGGCTAATCTGACAGCACCATAAAAGTATATACTTATGCCATGTAACTATGTAGTAAGTAATAAATATGAGTATACATCACTAATCTGACCCAATGTTTACTCATTAGTGATATACTAATGATTTGTGTATTAAACTGAACCTTGCTGTTATCTTGACGTGGTGGTTGAACTTGCCTGTCGTGATAACCCGATCGGAATATACTCGCTGGAACAATCATTCCTTAATATCGTACCATGGCAAGCAGATCGGTTGAAGAGCGGTGAGACTAAAGGTAGTAAATATGAGGACCGAGGACGAAGTCGTACTGTCGACTGCACAGGTGTGATGGCATTAAGGTGTTTCCCTCAGACAACTAGTAAAACAGAAATGTCACCTTTCCACAAAGTAAGGTTGATGTTGTAAAAGGTCGACTGTAATTGTACACACTTCACCTTACTACACGGATTTCCGCCTCCAGCAGTAAGGCGTTAGCAAATACGAAGCTACAACAACAAAAAGGTCGTGTGTGACTGGCCTCAAGTAATTGTTTTTTGGGCATTGTGGTCATGCTCCCAGTTCTTTGAGATGGACCCTTACCCAACTTTCTTTGCTGATATATCAAGAAAAAGAACCCTTCAACTGCGTGGCCAACTGGGAAGTGTTAACCACCCTTATATCTCTACCTCTATGTATGTTAAGCAAAATAATCATTTTTGTTACATGAATGACTTCATGTTTAGTGATTTATTTGATAATTGGAAGGTAGTATGGAACTCAATGTACTTCCAAAAAAATCAAACGATCTGTCAAGAAAAACTTAGAGTAGCCACAAAAGTGAATTGGCTCAACTTTCCAATCCGTTTTATCATAGTAAGATGTCAATCAAAGTAGTGAAATTATTGATATCAGAAGTAGTAAAAAAGGACAAAACTTTGCAAATATAATTCCATAAAGACAGAATGCAACTGTGTCTAGGTAAGTTAACTGAATGTATCCAAACGATGACCATGGCCTTAATTAGACAACTTGGACTTATGAATACAACTCACACTAACAACTAATAATCTCAGGAGCAGATACTACATCATCTTTTGGTAGTTTGATGCTCTCTTATAGCCTAATCCAATCCTAACTACAATTATGTATCGAAGTAGGCAGTGGTTAGGGATGCATAACACAAATCATAAGCATTAAAATTCAAGAAATTTGCATAGTTCTATAGAGTCTAAGCATTGATTATTCAGTAATTCCATCTTATCTGAAGACATCCTAGGAAGTTAATTCTTTTTTATTTTACAAATTGTACATTTAAATCTAGATGGTAATAAAGATTCTGTAAATTTCTTCTTCAATGTAACTGTATCGAACATGAAAAAAACTAATGTACACATATTGATATGCCGGACACTTACAGAAGATTGATTATCTTCCAGAACTGTTTTAGAACATTATTTCAATTATCCTAACTGTGGATAATGTAAACATTTAATTTCTATGACTGTTACGTTCCTCTTACCAGATCCTCTCGTTTAGCATATTGTTTGTTACTATGATCTACACTTACTTGGTTGTGTACAAGTTGTCCCCATTCCCTACCACTATCTCCTTTGGTTTATATTAATGTTGAATTCTTGATTGGTTTGTTATGTGGTCTGACTTTGTGTATACATAAAGACATGATTGAAATACAATACAATTCTAATTCCGTCTGGTTGGTCTACCGTCTTGTTCTTCTATCTCCGGCTTCGAACCGAGTAGGCATAGGTCAGATGCGTAGTTACCAACTAGGCATACCTAATATGCGTTTCGACAAAACAAACCAATTCCATTACGTCATAACATATATAACAACCGACCACAGAACTGTCGCATGTTTAATGAATTCTTAAACGTATAACCCCATATATGTTAAACAATCATCACTATATATATATATATATATATATATATATATATATGTACACGAAACGTGACTAGCCTCTAGTTCATTTACACAATCACATACAACCAATGAGTAAATTTAACAGAGTTCCATTTTCATTAATGTAGTTATTTGTATATATTTCATGTAATGTATGATCACTCATTCATATTGACCTCACGATTTATTAGTAACAAAGAAATGAAAGTTATTAATGACCCTGATTATTTGAATGTTTAACTAAATTACATAACAAAATAGTATAGTAGCCAATTAGAATGATGTAATATTAATTACAATTACATGTATACTAATGAAAATAATACAATATATATAACCCAACTATACTTAATTAGAATTAAATCATATTCAACTTGAACATGGTAAGTAGTCAAATATATAAATGTTTATTATTATTATTATCAATGTTAGCGTGAATGTATAAGTTTACATATTGGACAAGCTGGAGTACAAATGGGAAATGCATGTTGGGAACTTTACTGTTTAGAACATAGTATACAACCAAATGGTTTATTATCAACTAATAAATTATCTAATAGACAAAGTAGTACATTAGATACATTTTTTCATGAAACAAACTCTGGAAAACATGTACCACGTGCTGTATTTATTGATTTAGAACCAAATGTTATTGATGAAGTGAGAACTGGTACTTATCGACAATTATTTCATCCAGAACAACTAATTACTGGTAAAGAAGATGCAGCGAATAACTATGCACGTGGTCATTATACAATTGGCAAAGAAATTATTGATACAGTTTTGAATCGTATTAGAAAATCTGCTGATCAATGTAATGCTTTACAAGGTTTCTTAATTTTTCATTCATTTGGTGGTGGCACCGGATCTGGATTTACATCATTATTAATGGAAAGATTGAGTGTAGAATATGGCAAAAGATCTAAACTGGAATTTGCTATCTATCCAGCACCACAGATTGCTACAGCCGTTGTAGAACCATACAATTCAATTCTTACTACGCATACAACATTGGAACATTCAGATTGTGCATTCATGGTGGATAACGAAGCAATTTACGATATTTGCAGGTAACAATTAATAACATAGTTACAAACTAGTCCAATTTTTCCTTTTAGAAAAAAGCTTGACATAGGAAGACCTACATATTTAAATCTTAACAGACTAATTGCTCAAATTGTTAGTTCTATTACTGCTTCACTTCGTTTTCAAGGAGCATTAAACGTTGATTTAACTGAATTTCAAACAAATTTAGTACCTTATCCTAGGATACACTTCCCATTAGCAACATATGCACCAATCATTTCAGCTGAAAAAGCTCACCATGAACAACTGAATGTTGCAGAGATTACTAACTCTTGTTTTGAACCAGGGAACCAAATGGTTAAATGTGAACCACGAACTGGAAAGTATATGGCCTGTTGTTTACTATATCGTGGTGATGTTGTCCCTAAAGATGTTAATGCAGCGATAGCAAGTATAAGAACTAAAAAGACAGTTCAATTTGTAGACTGGTGTCCAACTGGTTTCAAGGTTGGAGTTAATCAACAACCTCCAACATCTGTACCTGGTGGTGATTTAGCTAAAGTACAAAGAGCTGTATGCATGTTAAGCAACACAACTGCAATCTCAGAAGCTTGGAAGAGGCTGGATAGTAAATTTGATTTAATGTACGCAAAACGTGCATTTGTTCATTGGTATGTAGGTGAAGGTATGGAAGAAGGTGAATTTAGTGAAGCACGAGAAGATATGGCTGCTTTAGAGAAAGATTATGAAGAAGTTACTCAAGAGACACTTATTGAAGATGAAGATGAATTTTAACCATCATGATATTAGTTTTACACAAGTTTTATCATCTTTTAGAAATACATCAATATTTACCAGTTAGGTATATTTATACGAAATAGTTACGCTTTTGTAAAGAACTATTTAAATAAACTGCTCGTTCAAATTATACTTTCATACCACTAGAATTTTACCAGTTCAGTGATCAGTGTATAAGTTGTATTCTTGATTTCTGATCGATTAATCACGGCTACCCTTCTCGCATCGATCAGGTACTCATGCCCACTGCTAGTCTGTCGATATTCCAAGCCACAGAGGGAATAACACCCGGATGAGCAGGCAGTTAAATAATAAGAGTAGAATAGATTTATTTTATGCAATCGTTTATATGTATACATGCAAAACCAGTAGATCGATTACAATAATGACCAATACCAAGCGAAGGCAACAATAACAAAAAACCTGGAACAACACGTACGAAATTAAGTATTTCTAGTTCATGAGTAGAAAATAATATAATAACAGTCATTAGGTCAAATGGAAGGTTAGAATTAAATGAATATGGAAATCATAGGAACACAGTATTCAGCATCTAGGTAGTTAAAATATGTAAAATAATATTCAAAAAATAAATTATGAAAGTTTAATAATTCTTCATGACTAACTCGTTATAGCAGTATAGTCTATCATTTTGGACAGGTTGAATGTAGAATAGTGTAACAGAAATCAAGTGATTTGAAATTCCTGAACGAAGTCGTACGGCTAAGTGTACTGTAGATTGGTAGCTTAATGGTTTTATTTTCAACCGCAGAGTTGTAGGTTTAAGCTCTATATTACCTACGACAATTTTTTGGATAACCAGTGGTACCACTAACTATTACGTTAGAAGCAAACTTTAAAACCGACCGATTATTAAATTATACAAATCGACTGATTGAAGTGTATAGCTTACGACACAACCAGTTTAGACGAATTAGTTGTTGCATAACAGCATGAACGAAACTTCAACGCTAATCAGATTAATAGACATGACTAATACGGCCGAACTTGAGTGATTATTTAATGACCTTGATAGTCTTAGTCAGAATGAACCAGTCACGACTGACTAAATTAGAACCGACGATTTTTCACTGAATTCTAGTGGTTTATTAAAAAGCTTTAAGCCAAGACTCATTGTAATATGATTCCCACCCCCGAGGAACTATTTGGTAAAAGATGAAATATGCATCCGTTCGAAAAAAAATACGGGTAATATTAAGGCCTAACCATAATCTGAAATGCAATCGGAAATCTGTAATTTTTAATGAATAGTTTATAGCTGAAACCGAAATTTATACAGATTTATTTTCTTTTGTTAAAAAAACTTATTAAAGCATTCGTTAGACTTAACTCCACAATGTATTGCCTATAAGCATTCATCTAAATGACGGCCTTGTATCCTCCACGAGGATCTAAAGTACGGTCGCAAATGATACTTCACTCAAATCCACACTGGTTCAGTATTATTCGTATAAGCTCCCGTCGATGGATCAACGAAGTTTTTCTTGCACACTATGAACTTGTGTACGTAGCTCACTTTTGAAAGTGATTCATAAGGTTTCCAACTGTTACTATATATTATTGTTTCCCGTTAGATGTATTTTTCTACAAGTCTAGGCAGGGTGACTAGTGCAATAAGTCGCTTCAATTCTGATTTGGAATGAGTAAAACAGGAATCCGATCTGATGGACTTCTTACACCAACATTCAGTGCACCAAAAGCAATATCACTATAGAGTTACATGGATTTTTAAAAACCGTCATTTACTTTCGATATTCAAAATTTAATACTTTTCTTAACTCTCGTAGTTTTCAAAAGAATTGCAAGCTCGCTATCACTAACCAGATTTAGAAGACCCTCTGACATCAACATGATTTTCCCAGGTATCCGCTGTAACCTTGAAACGTTTCGGTCGTTCCTTAATGCTATGCCCTTAAAAGTCATGTCAACCTTCAAATTTTACATTAAACGGTGTAGCTTAACTACCACACTCACTGAAGTTTTAACCAATAATACATACATGTCATACAGGCAAGTTCACTATCATCCACCTCAACCAAATAGGTAGATAGGATGCCAAAAGTCGCAAACAACACTGATTACGTCGCACTAATTGACTAATGAAATTTGATAGCCATTGAGCAAATAAGGCTTTACTACGCAGACACTTACAGGTATTATATTGTCTAAGAGTTAAATTTAATCACTAATTATTTTATGAGTTAGTACTATGCTCAATTCTTCACTAAGTAAATGTTTATATTATATTAGAATCGTTGTTAGTGTTTTACGCATTTCTCGTGAAATAGGTAAACAAAATTTGGAAATATCTACCTGTAATAACGACAATTATTCATACAAAATAGAAGCAATCCTTTGATAGGACGTTATCAAACATTAATATTTGTTACTTGCTTGACATATAAGCAACGTAGTGTGCTAATTCATGTGTTAACATTTAATATTAACTGAACGAATGAAGATAAACGGAAGACACGTGAGTATAAATGATCACATTTTTGATAGTGGAAAACAATTAAGTCAGGAAATAAACAGTAATGTATTTAGGATCTAGACAACGAAAAATAATGAATGTATGTGTTACTAAGCTACGTAATCTTATTGTCTGTGTTTACACATTACCGTTATTTTAGAAACCAACCATACGCGTGACACTGTCCCACTATTTCACTACTCTAAAATCGACATAGCTTAAACAATAAGATAGTGGGTAACAAATGTTGGCCAACAAAATTCAATAGAGATGACACTTTATAGGAATTCGAATAAGTTTCTGTAACAATTACAATTAGTATTATCAACTTCATGTTGATATTTCGTATGCAACGTTCTTTTTACATATTCTTGTTTTAAGTAGGCTAAAATACCGCAAACATCTAATTAGTATGTAGTAGATGCCGTAAATATCCACCATCCAGTGAGAAAACCCAAATTACTTACTTTTTCTCAAAATAAAACCTATTGAATAAACTTACATATGAATTCATTACAAATTTCTCTGCGATTTTTGTATTCGAGTAGTCAGTGATCACAACCAATTACTAAACAATGTAGTCATAAAAATATTGTGGATGACAACACAGTCCATGTACTAAACTCTATAAAAAAGAAACCAAATTCTTGAGACTAGCCTCACCAAATTCATAGATCTGTGTTAAAAAGCGTAAATTTTATTAAGCTAGTTTTGTTGTAATGCCATTTGCCGGAATGATAGATGCAGTTCAGTTCCACTTAGTGAGAAGGATACTATTTTGTCAACAAACAACCTCAGCATACGAATCCTATGCTTTGATTGCGGTTGCTACAAACAAGTAGTCAGTCAGTTAATTACAACCTAAATCCAAGTACATGCTTGCGTCAACTCAAGTTTCCATGCCACATCAACACAACGAGACTAAATTAACAGGGTTAGTACCAGAACATAATTAAGCAAGAAGAAATAGAAAGATGTTTTTAAGAATAACAAAACTCAAAATCTATGCGGAAACAAAAAATGAAAACCCCTGCTTATCAACAAATAACGATGTAGAGCCTATTATAAATGTAGACCTGTACGGATCGACAGCATGCTGCGATGGAAACGACTTAGAAACTTAAAATGATATTATTTGTTAACTGCAGAAACGCGAAGAAAACGGAGTCGATATACTATAGAAGACAACATACGAAACGAAGAATGTGAAAAAAGAGTCAGTTGGCACCATAGTGAATGATTTTAAGTGACGTTTACAAAAACCCACTGAGTGTAAGACAATTTGTTTGTGAGTACACAGAATGAAGCAGCCACATAATTACTACAGATTACTGTTTGAGACACTGGATAATCACTTAAAATGGATCTCAATCACTAAAACTAGTGTAGGTACACAACAACTTAATTTATCACCATCCACATAGTTGCACATGATTAAATGGCTTGTTTCTATTATGAGGCACCATTATGCAAAAAGACCGAAGTGATCGGGAAAACAAAGTTAATATTAATGAGCACAAACATCTATCAGTCATAAAGCGATCGTGAATACCTTCTATCTGCACAGCAAGCTAAAAATCATAATAATAGTGGCATTAAAATGTAGGCATAATAAAGACTAGGCACAGCATTTCAAGAAATAACTAATTTTTGGAAAGGTATAAAATAACTTCATTCTCATGATTTAATCGACGTTAAAGAATGAATGTACATTCACCACTGTGATCGGTTCTCAGACACTTTACCCATCGCTAACCACTGGTTATGACGATCGCTTGAACTCTAGCCAAGTGGTTTGCACCTACCAATATGGTGAAGACCAGGAGACAAAAGCAAATAAATGGCCTCCTCTAGCTTTTTCCAAACCGACTCATATACCAATAAGCATCGCACCGTGGCAATGGTTGAAAAATTTGCTTAAAACCGTCTGTTTATTTACCAAGTTTCTAGTGTACTGAGTCACGCTAAGTACTACTTACTCGATGGTTCCATCAAGCATGAGTAATATTCTGAAGACACTCACGATGGGGCACTATCTATAAATGTTGTCTGCTGCAAGAGGCCGTTTAACAATATGATCAAAGAGTGGACTGCCGTGGAATATACTGGCCTGACGGTTGACAAACGACCATGTTGCCCAAGCTAAGGCGACATTTCCGAATCCTTGCAGAGATTACGTCGGACACTAACAGGCCAAGGCTTGCCTAACTTTTCACAAAGGCAGTGTAGTCCACGCATTCAACTACTTACAATCTTACCGTCAATTAAGGCGTTGGCGCAACACTCTATTTAAAGAGATCACATTCTGAACATGTCATGTTCGCAGATGCAGACTACCTGGCTGGGGCCAATGTGAGAATTGTGATTAGTGATTGGGAACAATGAGTAATATGACTCAGAATCGGTCACAGCGGTATAAACGTACTAACTCCTTGCGTTCTTTTAGGCCTTATGTCCTAAATATTCTATCGAAAATACGATTACTTTGTGCTTCTCTGTGAGTCATATTGTGGTGCTCACCTTGTAAATTTGGTCTCATCGTGCATTATGGTGCATAAGCGCCAATTTCTGCGCTATTCACGACTAACCGACTGATCTACAATTCGGAAGAGCCCACAAGCAAGGCCATGTCATTAGTATATCTTAAGTTCAATAAATAATAACACCGTAAGTCAATCTATAAAAATCCAATCAGTCATAAACAGTGTAGAACCAGGCACATATGATCATCACTCCAAGTTGCCACACTACAGTAATACAACAAAATGAACACCAAATTAGTACAAGTAGTAGTTACATCAGTAATAAGAAGAGAATGTGGACATAGAGTGACAGAGAAAAAACTAGTTCATGGAAATGCATAAAATAATTTTAAGCTCATGAATTAAGGGAAGATAGAGAGTGAATGCACTCTCTCCACTGTGACTTATTCTGAACCACGTCATCCAGAATCTCCAACTAGCTTACTTCACAACTATCTTCCTGCGCTCCATCTCTCCCTGAACTATATACCATATGTTCACTCTTCCTTGTTTTTATTATTATCATTTAAGCAACTTCTACTAATCTGATGTTAATCTTGGTGTGCTATAGAGGTATGGCAACTTGGACCGATGTACACGTGCCTGGTTCTATGTTGATCATGCATACATACCGACTAGATGTCTGCATCAACCAACACTGCTCTGACCTGCGAAATTTAAAGGCACTTGTTATTTCTAGTGAATAGCAGATATATTTACTGAGTTATCATGCTTATAACATTGATTTGTTCACTACATAGCCTAAAAAAACTAAGGTGTGATTCATTTAGTGACCTGTTCAACACCAACTAATAACTATAAGTCAATGTTAACTAAAAATATGGATTCAAATATCATCGCGAGAAAAGCACACCAACATTAATCCAAACTAACTATAAGTAGGCTCCAGCTGGATAACGGAAACAATAAACAACTGCACTGGTCTCAGATTTTACAGTAGCTCCTGACAAAATTAAGCGTTGGACTAGACTCGGTTGCAAATGTCATTCATCCATGTATAACGAGGAATCCAACGCGTATACGCATGGGTCAAAGCCGGCATGCCACATAAGTACGAGGTCAAATTTAGAGGATTAAGGAAACAGTATAACTCAACAGGAAGGAATGAAACAAACAAGAGTATAAAAGAATAGTGGGACCTAAGGTCAAGCAAAATATAGAGAGTAAATATATCCACGATATTGTGACCGATTCTGAGCAGTCATAGAGTATCCAACCATCGATCGCGACTCCCAAGCGAACCCCAACCAGTCAACTTGCATCTACCAACATGGCCTAGATCAGAAGTCAGAAACTTTATAGACCGCTTCCATATCTTGGTTCGGCTGCCCCTACCTCCCATCCAACTAGTATAGCGTGGCGAGGCAGACGGTGGTCAGGCGTATGCAATACATGTCCCAATCATCCCAAGTGGAAGTTCGCTACCTCCGACGTGCTATCAAAGTACTATGTGCCTAACACCAATACTACTTATCCGCTTATTTCACAATAAGTAGGTGATACTACGAAGACTCCTACGGTCAAAGGACTAGAGCCAACGCATATCGCCTGCTTTCATAGTTGATATTTCAACCGCATACGTAAAAACAGAGCGGCTTGCTACGCAGTACACCCGACCTTCCGTTGAAAGATAGTCGTAAATAAAGTCACTCGGATAAGCAGTAACCTCTTGACAACTTATAAGAGCTAAAGTATTTAGTGGGTAACTAATTTACCTTATTTCACAAACTATACGACGGAACATCACGAAATTCGTCACAGCAAGACACTAGACGATATGGACTGTTTTTGATAGTTAAGTAGACATCTGCTCACGTGATATAATGGTCATAACCTAATAAATACTCTACGTTGCTTGTTGCATTAGTCCGTGATGCTAAACTCTGGATCCCACAAGACTACATAAACCAGCGATACATAATCAATTTCCTAAACGTAGTCTTCTAATTGAGAAGGACGATGATCCAACAGAGAATTTATTACATGATCAGACTACTTAAGTGGAATGAATCTGGAACTGTGAGTTGCGCCAACACCAGGTCTACCGTGTTTAACAGGTTTATATGTTAAAAAAAAAAAAAAAAAAAAAAAAAAAAAAAAAAAAAAAAAAAAAAAAAAAAAAAAAAAAAAAAAAAAAAAAAAAAAAAAAAAAAAAAAAAAAAAAAAAAAAAAAAAAAAAAAAAAAAAAAAAAAAAAAAAAAAAAAAAAAAAAAAAAAAAAAAAAAAAAAAAAAAAAAAAAAAAAAAAAAAAAAAAAAAAAAAAAAAAAAAAAAAAAAAAAAAAAAAAAAAAAAAAAAAAAAAAAAAAAAAAAAAAAAAAAAAAAAAAAAAAAAAAAAAAAAAAAAAAAAAAAAAAAAAAAAAAAAAAAAAAAAAAAAAAAAAAAAAAAAAAAAAAAAAAAAAAAAAAAAAAAAAAAAAAAAAAAAAAAAAAAAAAAAAAAAAAAAAAAAAAAAAAAAAAAAAAAAAAAAAAAAAAAAAAAAAAAAAAAAAAAAAAAAAAAAAAAAAAAAAAAAAAAAAAAAAAAAAAAAAAAAAAAAAAAAAAAAAAAAAAAAAAAAAAAAAAAAAAAAAAAAAAAAAAAAAAAAAAAAAAAAAAAAAAAAAAAAAAAAAAAAAAAAAAAAAAAAAAAAAAAAAAAAAAAACAATAAACAACTGCACTGGTCTCAGATTTTACAGTAGCTCCTGACAAAATTAAGCGTTGGACTAGACTCGGTTGCAAATGTCATTCATCCATGTATAACGAGGAATCCAACGCGTATACGCATGGGTCAAAGCCGGCATGCCACATAAGTACGAGGTCAAATTTAGAGGATTAAGGAAACAGTATAACTCAACAGGAAGGAATGAAACAAACAAGAGTATAAAAGAATAGTGGGACCTAAGGTCAAGCAAAATATAGAGAGTAAATATATCCACGATATTGTGACCGATTCTGAGCAGTCATAGAGTATCCAACCATCGATCGCGACTCCCAAGCGAACCCCAACCAGTCAACTTGCATCTACCAACATGGCCTAGATCAGAAGTCAGAAACTTTATAGACCGCTTCCATATCTTGGTTCGGCTGCCCCTACCTCCCATCCAACTAGTATAGCGTGGCGAGGCAGACGGTGGTCAGGCGTATGCAATACATGTCCCAATCATCCCAAGTGGAAGTTCGCTACCTCCGACGTGCTATCAAAGTACTATGTGCCTAACACCAATACTACTTATCCGCTTATTTCACAATAAGTAGGTGATACTACGAAGACTCCTACGGTCAAAGGACTAGAGCCAACGCATATCGCCTGCTTTCATAGTTGATATTTCAACCGCATACGTAAAAACAGAGCGGCTTGCTACGCAGTACACCCGACCTTCCGTTGAAAGATAGTCGTAAATAAAGTCACTCGGATAAGCAGTAACCTCTTGACAACTTATAAGAGCTAAAGTATTTAGTGGGTAACTAATTTACCTTATTTCACAAACTATACGACGGAACATCACGAAATTCGTCACAGCAAGACACTAGACGATATGGACTGTTTTTGATAGTTAAGTAGACATCTGCTCACGTGATATAATGGTCATAACCTAATAAATACTCTACGTTGCTTGTTGCATTAGTCCGTGATGCTAAACTCTGGATCCCACAAGACTACATAAACCAGCGATACATAATCAATTTCCTAAACGTAGTCTTCTAATTGAGAAGGACGATGATCCAACAGAGAATTTATTACATGATCAGACTACTTAAGTGGAATGAATCTGGAACTGTGAGTTGCGCCAACACCAGGTCTACCGTGTTTAACAGGTTTATATGTTATAGAAAACTCTCCAAGGTAGTGACCAAGCATTTCTGGTCTGATTTCGACTGTATTAATTGATTTTCCGTTGTAAACGCCGACAACAGATCCAATCATTTCAGGGACGATAATCATGTCTCGTAAATGAGTTTTGACAGCCTAAAAGTTCAGAGTATTTATAAAAAACTTACGGCAGGTTTTTCACCCAAGGGACACTCTTTTTTGCTTTTCCTGAGCTTTTTCAACAGTGTCACGTGTTTTGTCCGCAGACCCCTATTAATCCGTCTTCGTATTCGTGCAGGCATTAGAAGGGCTATTTGCTCTCTATTGAAAACTTCAGTGAGACTAAAATCGCTTACAAGTTCATGTCCAGAAGTTGGTCTAGATCAACACCCCGATAGAAGAACTTCCTGAATGGTCTGCGCTTTTTGCCAGATTCTTCAGCCTATATACATTTAAATAGAAGGAACTCAGAGCCTTACCATAATATGAACGTGACTTATTAAACTTACCGCCCGGACCAACTGTGGATTGGAAGTTTCAATAATATTTCACACAACATTCTAATCTTTTAATGGCAGAAGAGAAATAGTTTCTGGTCACCTCGAGGCACGTTTCTTGCAGGATTCCTCCAGAACCCCAAAGATATGATATTTTTCAACAGTGAAAAAAGTAATTTCAGGATAACGCGTATTTTATTTCTCAAAAGTACTCACGGAACTAAAGTAAACGTTGAGTCGTTTTTGGAGGATTCATCAATAAGCACCGTCTGAGTGAATTATGCGGTCCATAATTTACTATAAAAAGGTTTACATGAATTTTGTACATGTTTTACGTGTCCGGCACACAAACGCATTCCATCGTAGGTAAAGTTTAGCTTTGCATCGTTTAACCAACATGCTGAGATTTATGGAGTTAGTGAGCAATCTGACATACCCTGACTATATTTCTTTTTACGCTTTGACACTAAGCGAGTCTTAAGTTTGTTGTAGTAAATAATCGCCAAAATAAATATTTGTGTAGGCTCTTGACATTAATGCTGATCATGGCTTTTCGGTGGAAACGACTAGCTGAAAGCTCTCGATCATGCGCCACCACCAGATCATGACACGACACAGCGTGGGAAGCATCTCTCTCTAGTTAGCCAGCCTAGACGTTTCTATTCTATTGACGCTCCACTTACGACTAAATATAACCCCTCCTCCAACCTTTATTGCCTTCACAAATATTATATAAGTTGGAATCAAGGACGCGCGTTTCGTCTTACTTGCGACTCATCAACTGGATGTACCTGCATCCCAACGTTAATGTTCATAGTGTGATTCGAACTCAGCCTTCTAATTTATTCCCATTCTTAAGAGTGGATTCAATCGTCAGAATAATATTAATAGCAATAATTTATTTCCTGATAACAGACGCTGCTCTGGTAATACGATAAACGCAACTTGGTCATATCCTGGGTGCCCTTTAAGTTTAATGCCACCAGGCTAGTTAAGTAGAGCGTTTCTGCGCTCAAGTGTATTTTTGAGTGCTTTTATTTGAACCCATTTCAGAAATGTGCCCTCTCCTATAGGCCAAGTAGACAATAACCGATTTTCACATGTAAGGTTTTAACCTGGTACTGCTTAGCGGTAATTAATGTATTAAATAATTAGTTGCGTATGTTTTCGTCAATGACACCGATCGTGTTTGTTCTAGGGGATAGATGTACCTAAAAGCACTCAATCAAGCATCACCACCAACTCCCTCTGTGGAGGGCAACTTTAATTGGCCAGCATATGCGTTAGATAATTTTCTTTCCCTAATGAAATGAAGATAGAATTAAAATTCATACTGGGGTTACACGGAGATGTACGATCCATTATGTTTAGAAAACATCCCATGCATTTTCCATTTAACAAAGACCATTTTTGCTCATCTTGTCATTTTTAGCTCCTTTAATGTGGTTGTTCTTGGTTGCAAACATATGTAAGTTGATGTGGTTAGCTATTTACTTATTGATTTGCCAGAATATTTACCGTCAGGACCACCTACCATGTTTGTAAAGATCCTTCCATTTTGTCGAATAACTAGTTTTACGGCTTTTTAATTATTTGTTATTGTATTAAAAGTGGCTTATGCAAGATGCTCAGGTTACATTTGGCTTTATAGCAATATAGTATCACCAGGATAGTTTGTAAGTTGTCTATACACTTCATAAACATATATTGCCGTACTTTACAAGGCAACTGTGTTGTTGACTGTCCTTTACCCACACGGCCAATATTTAATGTGCACATATGGAGTAAATTGCTGGATTGACTTAACATTATTATTTGTTAGTAAATACATTCTGATCATGACTACAATTTCTGAAAATATACTGACTTTGCAAAGTCACTGATGGTCATCCCCTAGAGTCGAGTAACCTTAAAGTTAATTAGCACGTGAAAGTTTATTCCTTTACATATAATTTCATAAAGAAGCTCTGGGCTGGGCAATAAATGAGGTGTCAAAGTATGAACGATGAGAAACATGCAGCCAAAAAAATCACTGAGTTAAGTAACATGTATACCAACCCTTTGATGTAATGCTTTCACATGATTAACATTTATTTGGTATACTACATATGGCTCCATTGTTCGTTCTTAATGAAATATAAGGAAATTTATCCTGTAAAACATTTGGGAATGCAACAAGCATGAGTTAAATTGGGTATAAAATCCAACAAAAAGCTTTCGGTGATAGTATTAGTTATAAGTAGCTAGTCAGGTGCATGCAACACTGGCGGGGTCTACCAAAGGTATTATCAATAGGAGTAGTAATAATAAAAGTGGCGAGCGAGAAATAATCGAGAGTTTTGGGAAGAAAATAACATGCAACTCTGAGGTCGTCGTGAAGCACAAATCATTTGTCGATTAACAAGTTATAAACGATCATGAGTGAAATAACTATGTTTGTTAGACAATTAGGCCTTTAGATAACTAGCGATTAAGCATATTTTTACTGAACAATTTTCGATGATTCTGTAAACGATGAAAGTTATGTTAGTTGGTCTATACCCGATAATGTCTGACGTAGAGATTGATTTATGTCTGGAAATAATATGAGGGGTAAATAGATGATTTTAAAGGTATAGTGGAAATTTTAAGCAGAATAGTTCGAATATCATAACCAGAATGTTTGAGGGCGCAATAATTTACACTATCTTTACTAGCTTTCCGAGGATATTTTGGTGTGTTAGCGGCCTTACCAATGTTGCTGTTGGTAAATTCAGCTGTGCTAATTGTCTTGAAAGACGAGTTGATGTTATTGAGTATTCTCAAACCTGGTAGCATAATCGCCTTGACTGCAATAGGAGGGGTGGCTGTAAGCCAATATTTGACCAAAATATTCAGAAGCGGATTCAGGACTATTACGCCAACGAACATAGTTGCGATAAGTTTATTATTATTTGGTGGTTTTTAAAAGGTTTCCGTTATTGTCAGTTATTATTAGTTGAAATAATGAATATCTACAAAATTGACACTTATCTCGTCACATATTAACTTTCTGTTATTTTTGTTGTAGTTGGATTCAATGCAAACAACTTCGGGATATTCTCTATATAGTTCAGTTTGTTGATTGCTCACACAATAAACTCTGGCGGGTATCCCTCTTCGGAGGAAGATTCTCTAAGTTCTGCGTTTTTCTCCTATGATTTGAAAACTTGACACAGTGTTTCACAACTTAGCAATAGATAAATGCATAGCTGTTATAACCTTATATCGCGGCAATAGAGAATATAAACGGGGTGGTGGTTGTCTAATATACGTAAATGTTTGTTTGCCATCCAACAAAATCGATGACGAAATACTCGGTAAGGTACCAGAGTCGGTCTGGATATCAGTCAATACCCCGGACTATAGTTTACTCTTTGGTTGTATATACAGAACTCCTAACACCTCGACTACTGTAGATAATGACATTATTAATGCTTTTATACATACCTCTGCTCTCACTTATAATGCAAAAGTCATTGCAGGAGACTTTAACCTTCCTAGGATAGACTGGAATGTTGGCAGAGGACTGTCATACGATGAAGAAAACCTTCTTGCTACATTAGACATGCACTGCTGGACACAGTGTGTACACACTCCCACTAGACATCATAACATTCTTGACCTAGTTTTCTGTCATGATGTCACTCCTCTGTCACTTCAAGTCAGCAAAGAGCTCGAAAGCAGTGACCACAAAATGGTTCTATGCGCTCTTCCTTTTGATTTCAGACACTCTAGTATTCATAAAATACAAAAAACCAGACAATATATAATAAACACTATATAATAAACAATAGAGATGATGGAAAATTAATTGTTACCCTATACTTTGACTTCACTAAAGCGTTTGACAAAGTACATCACTCATCTCTCTTATATAAATTACAAGCTTTCGGGATAACGGGCAAATTGCATGATTGGTTAGCTTCGTTTTTGAAAGATCGCATTCAATTAGTGAAACTAGGACGATATCTCTCACGTCCTCAAAATATCACCAGTGGTGTCTTCCAGGGTTCAGTCATTGGACCATTGTTATTTATTATGTATGTTAATGACATATGCCACTGTTTTCAAGAGGGTAAGACCTTTATGTTTGCGGACGACCTCAAAGTTGTCTATACATTCAACCCAGATGAAGGTCGAAATATTAACGACATAATACAGAGAGATCTCAATAAACTAAGCAAATGGTGTGATAAATGGTTTCTTCCCCTTAACACACAAAAGTCAGGGTACCTATGTTTCGGAGAATCTAACCCCGAGATTAACCTACACCTTAACGAACATGAATTTCGTCATCTAAATGACGTCCGTGATTTAGGAGTAAGGTATTCAAAAAGTCTATCCTTTACCGAGCATGCTTCATCACAGGTCTCTAAAGCCCGTAGACTTATTGGTTTTATTCATCGTAACTATCGTCTTAGCGAATCTAAAGTTATTCTTTATAAAACTTGTGTTAGACCTCTACTTGAGTACTGCCCAATTATATATAGTTGCATGCGTTCACTAGATCGGCAAAAAATAGAGAAAGTTCAACGGCATCTTACTAGACTATTAACCCCTGGCCGACCCTATGATGCTAGATGCTGTGCTTGGAAGTTAGACCCTTTATGGGTCAGAAGGATTAAACTTAATCTTACTATACTCTATAAAATTCTTCATAAAGATATTATAACAGATTGTACTGCCTTGACATTTGCTGGAAAACATAAGTATGACTTGCGGAACCAAAACTCTCTGGTAACAGTGCAGAGAGCCACTAGTAAGCTAAAATCCTCCTTCTTTGTTGCACGTTATGCTAACCTTTGGAACCGGTTACCAGAAAGCATACGACAATCTAACTCATTGTCACAGTTTAGATTGGCAATAAACCTACACTTGGACAATGCCGGCATCTGTAACTTACTTAACACAACTTATATAGACTATGGTACATTTATCAATGGACCTCCTGGCATTTAATTCTACTTATAATTCGACTAAACAATAAAAAGCACTTGTAGACTTTAAAAACTTTTTAATTATTCACCTACAGGCAATAGAACGTTTTTCTACCTAGAAGAGAGTGCTTTGGAAACTCGTAATGTCTATGCACTTCTTAGAGGTGATGTAGTATGTCTTTATTCCCCCATACTTTATCTTATAGGATAAAGTAGATCTGAAATTTACCATAGTTATCTCTAGTATCAGTTGACGTTTCCCAGAATAAAAAAGTCGAGTAACAAATGAGATTTAGTTAATCCAATATGTACACTTTAGGTCTCACTATAATCAGATGTACTTAACTGATTCTGTGCCCTCCCGCGTTTTCGCTTGTTCCTTATCTTTATCTTTTCAGTTCCCAACTATCGTGGCACGCTGAAAATATAACCCAAAGTCCACGCTAAAAAGGAAATTGCATCTTAGTGATCTGCTCATGATGCTTTAATGTGTTACCTCCAATCTCCATCGCCCACCTACAAGGTGCCGTCCCACACAAGGACATGTTCGTACTTGACGCCACAATAGACTATTTCAAACAACTGTGTGGTATCTAAATCTTCCTTGTGTCGCGTCTTTGACACTACTTTTTTGAATTGATTACATATATTAATAAGTGTTCTCTACTAATACATTCCTGAAAACTCAAGAATGAAATGTATCTTCCAGCTTGTCTTGTAAATTGTATTATTAGTCAAGCATTCATTTCGCAAAAACTTTGTGTTCTATTGTAAAAGAGTTAAACTTTCTGTATCATAATGACCATGCCTGTAAACTGGCGTGATTTCTGTAATAAATAAAAATAAATAAATAAATATCGAAATTATAAAAATGTTGACTGGAATCTTCTGCACACCCTTCTAAGTTGTTCTGACTGGGAAAATTTTTTCTTGTCTAGTAGTCTTACAGATGCACTAGATATTTTTTATCAAATTAATAACTCATGTTTAGATACGATTGCACCTATCAAACTAAGCAATATAATTAAATCAAATGATTTGTATATACCACTTCATTACCGTAAGAAGCTAAGACGTTTACAGAAGAGTTATCATAAGTCAAATGACTTCTCAGCACTTATGGAAATTACCATGACCTTCAACCAAGTAAAAGAAGTCCACAGGTTAAAGGCGATTAACGAAGAATTATCAGCAATGCACAGTAGCTCCAAGGTACAAAACTTGGTACGGCTGTTCAATAAACGTCTCAAACCTTCTCGGAATAGTGATACCCCCTGCATTTTACGAAATGGATTAATGATTACCAACCATAATATCATAACCAACCTGTTCAGCGATTTCTTCGCTAATAGAGGTATACCCCAGGATGACAATGAGGTAGACATTATTAACTCAGCTACAAACCATATGGAGTCCGTTACCTTCACTTATGACAATATTTGTAAATCCATAAACTCACTTAGGACGTCAAGTAGCTATGGAGTAGATGGCATAGCATCCATTTACTTCAAACTCGGAGGACCTAATTTACCACTAATCCTATTGAAACTGTTTGACCTTTCATTAACAACAGGATCTTACCCTAATCGATGGAAAACCTCATACATATGCCCTCGATATAAATCAGGTGACAGGACAAACCTGCATAACTATAGGCCTATAAATATCACCCCGGTTATCTCTAGAATAATGGAAAAAGTAGTATGCGATCAAATGTCTGATTATTTACTCTCCGAAAAACTCATCTTTAATTCCCAACATGGTTTTCTAAAAACTAGGTCCTGTATGACTTGTCACTTTGAATTCTTTAATTTAGTTTTCACCAAACGAAGCCTTGGGCACTTGGTATTAGTATTATACTTAGACATATCTAAAGCCTTTGATATGGTTAACCACAAGCTTCTTGTAGGCAAACTCTCCTCTTATGGGATTAGGAATCCATTACTTGCATGGTTAAACTCTTTCCTCAGTAATAGACATCAAATGGTTAAAATTAATTCCACTCTTTCGAAGCCCGAACCGGTTACAAGTGGTGTTATACAAGGAAGTGTCTTAGGCCCATTGCTCTTTATAGCTTACATAAATGATATATGCAAATGCTTTAGCATGGGAAGACCCTTTTTATACGCAGATGATCTCAAAATAGTGTACTCATTCCCCCCTCACGAATTTGCACACACATTCAGTGGAGTCACTGCCGAGCTCAACAAGGTCGCAGTATGGTGCTCAAAATGGAAGTTGGATCTTAATGCCTCTAAGTGTGGTTGGATATGTTTTGGGGATAAGCGCCTCAATTTTGATCTCTCCATAAACGGCAGTAAGTTATCTAGGCTTCAGTCAGTAGTTGACTTAGGACTAAGGTACTCTTATAACCTGTCTTTTACAGAACAGGTCAATATGCAGACATCTAAGTCACATCGACTACTAGGTTGTATACTACGTAACTTTTATAGCAACGATTCTCGTATTCTGCTATATAAAGTTTGTGTCAGACCTTTGCTAGAATACTGCACCTTTATTCTCAGTAATGTTTCCATTAGGGATAAACTCAGACTGGAGTCTGTGCAACGTCGCTTTACTCTTCGTATTCTTGAGGCTGATCGTACTCTAGACTATAAAACTAGATGCACTAAGTTAGGACTAGATACCTTATGGAGGCGACGGCTAAAATTAAACCTAATCTTCTTTTATAAAATATTAAACAAATTAGCGTTTTCATCGCCTAATACAATCCAGCTCGAGGAACCCTCTTGCTATAACTTACGCAATTCAGCCTCGAAAATAAAAATATCGCAATCTAAATCTGCTCTTTATATGAATTATTTTACAAATAAATTCTCGAGAATCTGGAACCATTTGCCTCAAGCCATTCGGGAAACAGATTCACTTCCTTTATTTGTACGGCATGTTAGTAACTTCATCTCTTCTGAAATCTCGTTAAAAATGTTCACACCAACTATTGTTTCTTACTCCACTAGCGAAATAATAGGGACTCTGAACGTGTGAGCACCACTCACCTGTCTTGGTCATATGATAGTATTCTTCCATTTTAATCAGCCTATAAGCATAAGTGGCATGTCGGAAGTATAATTACTAATCCTGCCCATTAGTTTTGTTAACCCCGGAATACCAGTGCTGTTGTTTTGTGTTCTTCCTTCTTTTGTCTTTCCTCTAGTTGCAGAAAATTATGTGCAAGATAAATATGGAACTTACTGGCACAAAACTATTGCCTTCTCCTCAACACCCAAGTTTCAAGTACCCTTGCTCCTATCTCTCGTCTGAACATGCACAGTGATCCAATCTGCTAACCCTCAGCCGTTTTTTGGAACTGTAACGCATTGGTCAGGGAGCGCGCGGGACTTTGTCATATATGCACCATGCTACAATACATATAAATGGTGTCCTAATACTGTGAAATTTGTTGCAATTGGTTTGTTTCTCAATGCATATCTTTATACCTAGAAAATTCCTGACACTAAAACTTCGTCGAAATACTTGTATGTATGTAAACTTATATCATTCAGATCATGCCTGTAAACTGGCATGCTCTCATGTACAAATTGTTACTTGAGAATAAATTATTATTATTATTATTAACCTTACGATTTACATTTGTCATATTAAATATTGTGGTTTCCGTACCAAAGTTTTCGTCCGCATGCTTTAAAATTCTATCCAATGATAATAATCGAAGTATGAATCTTAAGTTTTCTCTCTCCTTAACTAATAGTCTTCCCTTTCACGAATCACAAACAACCTATTCACTTTATGGGATGATTGTGGTGCATGTTGAAAGATTTATTAGTATATCCAGTACGTTGAAATTAAACAAAGCAAGCTGATCAACAGTCGGTAGACTTAAATTTAAAATGTTTTACACAATTTCGACACCTAACGGTTTTCTGAAAATGCTCACGCTTCATGGCTTCTTAATTTTCCCCAAAAGTACTTCTGGACACAATAAATAAATGTTGAAGCTGCGCATTAGTCATTCGGGGACTTTTAACATGGATGTAGTGGGTAAGGGTAGTTTGAAATTCCACAGAAATATACTTTACTTGCCTGCTGGAACTATTTCAAATCATTCTTAGATTCACCCCAGCTGAGAAACCGTTTGCCACCAACTATTCTTCGAAGGGGTTGAGTCCGATCAACTATCTTTGTGAGCCAAAGACCCTCTAGTTACCTCTGTAAGCTTGGAGGTAAATACATATGACATTCCACTCTTATCTAACTGGCCGACTATCAGACAGTGTCAAGGAAGTTGAACATTGGAACCACTGAACGTTGTTTGGCTGCATCGAGTTCCTTTATTATCAGCCATTTATTCTGGAACGATTGAGCGAACGTTCAGTTTACTGTTGGAGTCAATACTATTCAGAAGTACACTTCTAATTACTTTGTATATTTATTGCTCTATTTTAGACTATTGTTATTGCTATTATTGTTGCTGTTGGCATCGTTGTTGCCATCGCTGCTATTGTACACAGTAATTAATCGTTTTCCGACGACTTCTTGTTATTCCTTTGGGTTTTGAAGATAATAAACAAGACCGATACTCGATTAATTAGAAAGTCTTGATCAGTAGAAGCAAGACAGTAGTGTTCTGAACTCCAATAAGCGCTCAATCGTAGCAATTCAGTCGGCTGATTTGACAGACAGCTTTTTTCCGATTTCCAGTTGTAAAGCAATCACACAAATTAACATTCCCCAAGTACTATTTTGTGTGACTACCAACGTTATCAGAGAAAAAAATGAAATATGGTGACGTTTCGATAGTAACTAATCACTAACTATGTTTACACTCACATTCTTAAATATATATACTTCCCTACATTTTTTAGATTTTAATAAACATGCAAACTACCTAAATAAATAGACACTGTGAAACTATTGGCCTTTGTACGCACATATATTAATGCACCAAAATTATAGGTAAATTGTTCTTTAATGAAGGGATACATAAGATCAACATCCACTCTATATATACAGCATAAAAAGCGTTGATTGATGTTTGGGCGCGACAACCCAGCATATAAAACAGACATAACTGAAATCCTTTGATTGTCGGCTTGCCTTCATCTGTTCGGTTGAAACTAAAAGCTTACAGACAAAACCGAACTACAAGGTTGAAGTGATATGTTTTTTGATAACAATTGAGTTTAACTGGATACATTACAATCATTTAGGCTTAACGGTCTAAATGTACGCTGTAGTCAATAAATAAGATTCGAACAGTTACTCAATAACTCTAGCCGAAGAAAAAGCTCCAGCCTTGATAAGGAAAATGGGGTCATTTAGGCTGCGAGTGATGTATTTCGTGTGCCGTAAGGATTATCTGGATAACTTCATACGTTGCTAAGAGCGTGGACATAGGTCTCAGCGACAATAGCAAACGGTAAGCTCAGCCCTTGCTACTGTGACAATAACTCACTACAGGCAATTTCCAAACTGCCCACCAAGCAACAGACGTATCACCGAGAGAGATAAGGCATCAGACCTAGCTGATTGCCAAGAAAACCCACACTATTCAATCCAAACAAAGATGGCCATATAAGTCTTCGACATCATTTACAAGCCTTCACACAACTGAAAACTCTTCCTTTGCAGGATCGTGGCATGGCAAAACGGACGATTATATCCCATCAAGGCAGGACTTCTGAGCTCGAACTTTTACTTGCTTAAAGTGATATTAAGACAACTTTGTCTGTCTCTGAAGATGCAGATGGTGTAAATTAGTACATAGCAGTGTCACAAAAATAATGGAGGCATATTAGAATTACCTCTCCCTACGGTAGACCAGGAATTGTAAATTTCATTATCAAAAGGATAATAAAGCGCTTGAATCCACAATAATATGCTGGGTTAAATCTAATCCATCAAAAATTATATAAATAAGTATACTCTGAAACAGTATAGATTTAGTGCCAGTATGCAATACAATATGGCAAGTTTGTGATATACGAGTTTTAAGCATTAGGCGTTCACATAGTGACAATAGTAACTGTATGAAAATCGTCATACGTGGCACATGGTACGAGATATGACCCTTTGGCGGTGACTGTCCAGTAGATAAAAGATGACACAGAAGGTGGTTTATGGCTTCATATTAGTACTGTATTTGGGCGGCAAACACACTCTTCACTACTGAGTATGAGTATCCGGCGTTATGTTCAGTGTACTGTATCGGCGTTTGCTAAAATTAAATTGGAAAATGGGAAAACAAGAAGCGGAACGACAGAGTACATATAACTTATGCTATATAACTGTATTCGTTTGAATAACTAAGGCGTGCTAGTCCTATTGTCTAAGGTTTTCATTACTTTATTGCAGGTTGACTAGTGCTGAGGATCTACATGGGAGACTACAGAATGGCTAACTACGGAAAGTAAAAAAACTAACAAAGGGCTTATTTAAATGGCAGAAAAGTTGTGATGAGTAATTGCGAGAGAAATACAAAAATTTCTGGATAAGAATATGGTGCAGTAAATGTTCACTCATGAATAGACTTCATTGTTAATTATTTGGTATAAACATCATAGGCAGCAGCCTAGAAGTGTGGTTATCCTTGTAGAAAGATGTCTTGGCAGATAGGTTGACTAGATGTTATGTGCTCAAATCAGATTGGCAAGCATAGCAGCAAATTACGAATTATTACTGTTTGATTGCTCAAGTCAACCCACTGTACTTAACCATAAAAATAAAACAGGCTTCGCCCTACAGACCAAACGAGTTCGAAGTTATCGCATTCACCATCACGTCTGCTGAAGGGACTATTCACCTTCCCTCATTTTATGGCTCGTATATTTATTGGTATTTAGAATAATACCCCTGAGACTCCAGGTCACAAACTATGTTCGCACTAGCCTTATCAAAGCACGCATCTTCTTACTAGCTATACGGATTACTAGAGCCGCGACCTAGAAACCGAACACCTAAACGACATTGTAATAATATTATAAGGAGATCAAGTCATGAAATGTACAGTGACAGGGTACAAGAGAACAGTTATTCGGGACGACGAAATCAGGAAGATGGTTATTAAAATAACAGAACAATAGCAGTGCCGTAAGTATCCGAAGAATATTGAGCTGGTTGTGGGGACAGGTGCAAATTAAAAGAAGGGGTAGTTAGGAGGAACTAAGGGAATTAAGTGATTAAAAATGTGTGAGAAAAATGAACAAAGTCGCAGGGAATCGGAGATGCTGACTTTTTCCGGAAGCCCACTGCTATATGGACTACACTCACATTTGTACTGAGTCAGGATTTCCGCGATGAGGCTACGGTGAATAGTCAGGGTCAGCGATCAGAAATCTAGTTTACATGGAGTACTTATGATGATGATTAGGCCGAACCCCAGATATAATTGTCAAGAAAGATGAGATGCTGATATCAGTGGACGTTGTTTAGTCATAATGAATTATATTTTCGGCCGATATTAGTTTCGGAATCGACTGAGTGAAGCCTTTATGTTGCTGCTGGGAGTCAATATCATCTGGGACTATAACTTCATCTAGTGTATGTAGTTTGTTGTATGATGCCTATGTCGGTGGCGAAATTACAAATTTTGCCGTAACGGTGTGTCTTTATTACAACTGGCTGACTGGGAATAATACTATTAAGGTCACTTGCGGTTCGAGATTCATGGTCGAAAACGCGACTAACATAGTGTTCGGTGGCTCTATTATCAGTTTAGTCATAACAAACTAGCTCAGCTAATGTAACGCTTATTAATATGAAAGTGAAATGGGGCGCAGGTCGAATTCCTGGAAGATTGGAGTAACATATCAGGGTTAGGTAGTTAGGCCCATCTTAGAGCAAACTGTGTAGATTAACCTGAGCGAACATTTGGTACATTTAGTGTACATGCAAATAATGATAGATCAGTGATATAATATTATGTGTGTTTTCCCCCCTCTCCGGTAGTTTAGAGTTTAAAGGAACGTGCTACACATTGAGCTTTTTGTCCCGCGATCTCAAGGCCCAAGGAGCAACCGCTTGATGCTGATCAAGCATGACCCTGTTATGGGAAGTTTTCAAACTGTTAGCTCCATTCTTTAGAAGGCCCTACTGACGGAGACAGAAATCTGTGGAGTAAGGTGATATGTGACATTTTTAGGGTCGACCTTTTTTAAACCCTTCCTACCTGCGTGGGAAGGCAGCATCGCCGCAGATGCTGGTTATCCGAGGAAAACACCTTACGGATGTCACACCTCGCTGCAGTCAGCAGTGCGGCTTTGCCCTCAGATCTTAGGTTGCTGCCTTTAGACTTATCGCTCTCCAACAGACCTGCTTAGCATGGTAGGACCTATAGGAACATGGGTTCCAGACAACATAGTTCTGTTGGGCCATCACGATAGGCAAAGCCGACCACGTCCAGGTAGCAGCTACGGTAGGGACGTTAATTGGTCGGTAGTTTTCGACATTTGCATCTGGTCTACTTTAGATTTTGGTGATAATGTATGTAATTTTCCAGATTGATGGATACCATGCAGTAGAGAGTGATATAGCAAACAATTTAAGTAGTAGACGGAAGTTTTCGTTCCAGCTTTTTACCACGCTCGCTGGGATACCATCAGGCCCCACTTTGGTGTTTTAGTACTTTAGCGTCTTTATTGCCTTATCAATGTTTTGTCTAGTGATTAAAGTTGTGAGTTCACGTGATGATGCTAGGGTAAACTCGTGGTCATCTTCATAAGTTCCGTTCGTTAGTGTTGTACTAATGTGTTCACCGAATAATTTAACAATCAGTTTAGGGTTGTTGTACATTTGATTTTCATTAATAAAGAGACTTACACCGTTCATTTTAGAACCCGTAATTTTGTTTCTAAAAATTTTTAGCAGAGCAGAAGGATTTTTGTTTATGATAGCATGTTCCTCTTCTACAATGGTTTTTTCCATGAGCATCTCTACAGTCATTACATTTATTTCCTCCATTGTAACTAGCGATGAAAGTCTCTGGATTTATAAAATTGGGAAGCACGTCTTCGGAGGCGTCTTCGTATCTGCGTCGGGATGAACAGATCTTTGTGAATTCTTGGTTTTGGATGTCATAATAGTGCAATCTTATCTAAAGCATTATTTATGTTATGGTGTAGAATATCAGTCCATTTGTTAGCGTTGTTTTCAGCAAAGTAGCTTTCCTGATTGAGACTACCGATGTAGTTTTGAAAGTCCATCCAGTCAGCTTAGTGAAAGTGGCGACTGAGTGACGTTGTTTGGTGCTTAGTTGCTGTAGTTTTTCTATCAAAGCCTCACATAACAATCTTATGGTCGCTTCCAGGGAGTTTTTCCCGGTATGCACAGCGTATGGGGAAAGCCCGTTCGTGAAAACTAAGTCTAGGATATTTTGGAGTCTAGTCGGGTTACGAACGCACTGCGTCCAACCACCGAGTTCTGAACATTCAATAAACTGGTCGTGGCGCTTTGGTGCTTTAGTTGGAAACCGTGAGATTTCGGGCAAAATCTTCACAAATAGGCTTGCTAGTGAAGGGTGGAGAGGATGCCAGTACGAAAATTTCTGTTAGTAAATTTATATCTCTTAACGGGGCGTTGGGAGGCTGGTACACGCAACCGAACATGATCGATGTAGACCTTGTAAACTTTAGAACAACCCACACACAATCTTGTGTTACATTTAGCTCTGGAATATCACATAGGAGCGAGTTCAACTTTGAATGGACATATATTATGCACCCTCCACCGCGTCCATGTAGTCTATCACTACTATATAGGTTATAATTATCAAGAGATATATTTATATCAGGGATGCCTGAATTAGTCCATGCTTAGTAGTTATAATGAGCCATGGTTTGCAGAGTGACGTCTGCATGATTAAGTCAGTCATTTTGTTATATATCGACTTAACATTTATTAGACATAAGGCGAATGCATGGCTAAGTGAGTAAAGCTGATTAAGGATATCAGGTATAAAGACTTCAAGTGAATTATCTTAAAGCTACTCTGGGTGTAACATAAAGCCATTTAAATAATTTTCACATTTACCATATGACCACTTGAAGTTTACTAAATAAAATATCAGATATTGGTTTACAAGTAGACCACATTAGACCGGATGTAGCTGCTGTAATTGAATCGTAACTATCGTCGTCCATACTAAAAAATGAGCCTAGTCTCGACAATTTTACATTATTAACGAATTAACAGCATTAAGGGAGGAAGCGTTACACTGGTCATGAAAACGCTATCTGCAAACTAAGTGACATATATGAAATAACCAGCTGCCGCCTAAAATGTTAGGAATGAGAGTTGTCGTTTGGTTCAGTTTCCCGTAGTTTTTATTGTGAGATAAATAAGATTTTGCTGGACAAAATCAATTGCTGGTCCTTAAGCAGGTGAATAACCGTAGGTGATTTCAATATACCAACAACAATCAGTTGTAATCTAAGGACAGGATTGTCAGAAAACCCATTTTAACAACATCTAGTTGATACAGTGACATCACCCACCGTAGCAAACAGCTGGCACAATGTGATCTTGACTATGATCCAAATTTGTGAGATCTTACCATAACCCATCATGTGAAAGATATCATGGACATCCATCACTTGTCATAATTCAGTAAAGGTGATCATGAGTTGTCGGACAATTAGTTAAATGATACTCACCAATTTACGTCAATTTTACTGGCTACGAAAAAGCATTTACCAGTATGGACAGATTAATATTACGAAGCCTTTTTCGGCGCTTTGGTGGATCCGAAATGACAGTCATATCGAATTCTTACGACAGACCAAGCAAGATCGTGCATAGATTGAAGCACACAGATTCATTACAAGTGAGCATTTGTGTCAGACAAGACTGCTTACTCTCTTCTTCTGGTGGTTGACTAGATTATAGAAACCCCAACATCTCTAAGAAGACGCAGAACAGTGAACAAATTGGGTACAACTAGAGAATCAGGACTTTGAAACTAACCTGGTTCTTTTGTTTCAATCACAGCAACAAATTATGGTGAAGACGAACAGTGTAGTATCAGTCATGCAGCCAGCAGTAGGCTTCAAAATACACAAGGGAGAAAGCAAGATCTTCAGATACGACACAGCGAGCACCAACTGAACCACATGCAACGAAGAAGCTCTGGAGGGTGTAAAACTTTTCAATCACCTCGACAGCATTACTAGTAAACTGGAGGGATCTGACTGGATAGATTGGCAACTTACAGGCAACATTTCTATGAAAGAATAACGTCTATAACTCAAAACAACTACCAGAATATTCGATACTAATGTTAAAGCAGTTCTTTTGTATGGAGCGAAAACTTGGAGAACTAAGGAAATCATTCTGAAGATATTTAAAAGTATTTATATCCAGCTGTCTACGCAAGACACTCCTGATGTGTTGGTCAGACGAAATCAGTAAAGACCTGCTTTGGTGGAGAACAAGTCAGCTTCCAACCGAGGAAGAAATTAGGAAAAGATGCTGGGGATGGACAGGATAACCATTTGGGAAACCATCAAACTGTATCACAAGACAAGCACTAACTTAGAATTCGAAAAACAAAAGAAAAAGAGGAGGGCCGAAGAACATAGTGTGACAGGAATTGAAAACTGGTACGAAAAGAATGAATAACACATTAAAAAAGTGGAAAGAAGGTTTGAGGACGGAGTTAGTTGGAAAATGGTGGTCTGTGGATTGTGCTCCACATAGAATAACAGACACTGACTGATTGATTATGAGGCTTGAATATCCTAAACGCAATCCTGTTGGGTAGGCTCAGAAAAGCCCTCGCAACAAGCTCAATCTGGCATAGAAATCAATAGGATATATTGCGTCTAATCAGAGCGGAGATAGCTTTTTATCCGAAACTTCTAGACAGAGTGAAGTCACGTGCTGTGTCTGTGATTGGTCAATTGTCTTAGCTCTACTGTGTCTAGAAGGTTACGGAATTCTCTAGAAGCTTGAAGGACACTTATGATAATATATGTCCTAGTTTTCTGTACATAATCGAACTCTTGCATTAAAGTGTTTTTTGTAGCATTTCCTGTCTTCTCTCTTATGTTCCTGTTGACGAGTAGCTTCAGCCTGGGGGTCGTATCATAGCTTAGGAGACGAAGCGTGCGGTCAACCGAGACAGATAACAATTTACGACGGAGATCTTGCGGTCGATAAAAGACCTGAACCACGCGTCACAACAAATCCTTAGTGGGGTAGCGTGTGGGGGGGATGATTTCAGAAACTCCATCCGAGGAAGAAACGATTACCTTGTGTTTTATGATGCAACATGATTGTCTGACTAATGTCGGTCCATGATAATTGACTAAAAATCGATCTCTTTGTGAGAACTCGAAGTTTTGATTTTTTAAATATGTCCAGTGTAGGAAAATTCACGAGATCAGGTTAAAAGCATCCTAAGCTACCAAATAAACTAGACCTGTCGGTGTAGTCGTTCACCTTTCTCTAACCCAAGGTAGATTACCTAGACCACCTATACTGGGTAAACGCTAAATTCAGTCTTGCATTCTAAACAAATGCGCTGCATAAACATGAAACTATCGCCTCGTAGTATTGGCTGGCGGAGTTGTTAAGATTTTGGGGATGAATTTGCTATAAAACCTAATGTTCTCTAAAAACCTGACTAGGTATTCATGTCTCTCAAATTTAAAAGTAGCACAAAATTGGTGGCGTCCTCTAAAAGTCAAAGTATTTTCTCCTTAGATTCAACTGACAACGACGTTAGACCGTCATATGAAGAAGTCCCTTACTCAAAACTGCTGTACAAGTTTCAGAACATAGGACATAAGGCAAATTAATCCTATGGATAAATGACCTAAGAGTTGGGTGTGGGGACCCATATTCAGTGAAGACGACTGTTCAGAACTCCATAACAACTCATAGACATTAGGAGAATGGACTAGTGAATACCGGATTTAAATGAATATCTACAAGTGCCCTGTGGTGCATATTGGAAACCAAATCACAAACACATACACAATGACTAATGTTGTGCATCCTATCTTCCAGACATATGATGATCTAGAAATCAGCGTCAATGATGGGTTAAAAACCACAAAACTTTCCAGTACGATTGCTGTCGAAAGCTTTAGAACCCTCCGATCATTACATGGAGTTTCTAGCCACAAAAATGCTCGGACATACCTAGCTTTTTATACTGAGTTTGTACGGCTAAAACTTGAATACTGCATACATGTAGCTACCTTCTATCTAAAGGAAAATACTGAGTTGTTGAAAATGGCTCTGAGAACAGCAACTAAGTAATTTGCCGAAACCTGACGTTTTCCGTATAAGGGTGTGGTTAATCTAAATCTATTCCCTCCTTCATACAGACGAACTAAATCGGACCTGAAATGTACACAGTATATGACCAAGTTACGTTTTTCGTATAGCCAGAGCAACTTATAACAATTAAATTCACTCGTATGAATAAGAATAAATCAGAGGCAGTGAGGGATGGAAGAGGATTTATATTTGATTGTGAGTAGAGCGCCAATGCAATAGCAACGTCTAGGCTGGCTAACTAGAGAGATGCTTCCCACGTCGCGTCGTGTCGTGATCTGATGGTGATGAGTAACTGGGTGCGTTTAATTAGTCGTGTCCGTTAAAAAACATGGCCAGCATCAATGTCGTGAGCCTATACAACTATTTATTTTGTGGGGTATTTACCACTAATGACCTAATAACAGTAATAATAAACTTGGTTTTAGAATAATGTCCTCCTCCTTGCCTTCTAGCAAAAAAAATTACGAGGACACTTCATAAACGTTTACGAGACTATAACAATTTGCACTCCCGATGACCACCGATTCTCTTAGACGCTATTCAACAAGTGGATCAGTCTACCACCGCACGAGCGTGAAATTCCATCTGTCAATTAATTCATAAGTTTCTATCAAATAATAGGTTTCTATCTCCAGGGCTAATGCAGGAAATCCAGCCTTTATCCTAATCAAGATAAACCGAAAATTAATTCTAGCTATCAACGTTCGGAGTTTTAAACGACTGGTTGGGAATCAAGGCTGTGGCGGACAACTGGAATGGTAACGTCTCATTCAAAAAATTGATTTCATCAAATTAAGCTGTTTCTAGCCACAAAAATTGCTCCATTTGCATGTGGCAGTGTCGGTCGTAGAATATCTGCAGTGTTCTCCTCAAAAGTCGATTCACTATATAATGTTTTTGGGCTTACGAATGATGCAACACATCAAGATATCAAAGAAGCATTTTACCGACTGTCAAAAATATATCATCCTGATGTGACTGATGACCCAAACTCCAGGGGCAAGTTTCAGGAGTTGGTCAAAGCCTATGAAATCCTGGGAAATCCCGTCAAACGGAATGAATATGATCGTGGCCTGATTCATGCTAGAAGAGACAGTGTTCATCATTTCTCTGAAGACGGTTACACAATTGATTCTTTAAGGGATACAAGCTCAAATAGTTTCAGATCATTTTATGTGAAGCAGCATAACCGAACTGTGGACGCATTTTGGAGAAAACGATCGGATCGTGAGTCCATAATGTCCGCCACTGAGTTGAGAAAGGACCAAGCAACTTTCATTGGTGTGCTTGTTACAACCCTATTTGCTAGCCCAGTATTGGCGTATATTTATTCTAAATGTAACGAAGAGCCCATTGAATTCATCCATCACTCTGTAGATTAACCACAATAGTTGATCGATATCTCAACAAAATTGATCTAATAGTTACTATTATGTTTTAAAAATCACTAATTTAACCACTATATTGTTCTTGTATTTCACTGTCAATCCGAAATTACGAAATTCAGGAGTACTGTTTGGTTTTCAACCCCTTAAATGTAATGATGTAGTGAGTAGCTTTAAACAGTCAGTTGGACTTCGCTTATGTTCTATAGTCGGTGTAGTTTTTAGTCGCAGTAGGAGCTACAGACTTAATAGCTAGTACGTTAGTTATTGCCTTATGAGTTTGTTATATATATTTCGTGACGTTACGTAGGCGCCTCCTAATTATCTATATTTTGGATTTAACTTGAATGTCGAAACTTAGAAAACTTATTTTCCATATCGATCGAGTAATATAAAGCGTAAAACCAATGTGGCAGCTATAGTAACTAATGTTTAATTAATATGATGAAGTTAAATACATTTACATAGGGATGGTATTCTTACCTTACCGAGATTTGAAGTTAGTGTGCCAATCTTGTTGGTGTTATATGGCTTCAAACAATAAGCCTGATGGGGTTCGCTTCATAAGCCATTTATTTCATTCATTTTCATTGTGCCTTTATTTGCACAGCGCAATCAATTTTACACAGTGAATACCAAAGAAGTCAAGTACGATAAGTGTCGTTATTAGTATAAAGGACTAAGTGTAAATGATATATTTGAAAAGGAATGACTTTACAGTATAATAATGTTGGAACTCAGGATCTTTGGTAAGGTACAGAGGGGGTGGGTCTACTTCACTATTATGTTTCGGGAGATGAGTATTGCGACTGCTTAGGAAATTTCAGCAGTCACTAAGTTTATTTGTTAAAAATGTAGCGAAATGCGAAACAGTAGAGCTGTAAAGTCTCTCCACTTGATTTTTCACCAAAGGTGCTCATTATATATATATATATATATATATATATATATATATATATATACTCCACAACGATAATGAAATGGATACGAATCAAGTAATAGTGTGTCAGGTTGTGATACAAAAAGTATCAGTGTTTGTGAAAATAATTTCTACTGATGGAAAAACTATTTATAGGTCATAAGTCATAGTTGAGTGGCGTAGGACACGTATATGCAGAGTAAGAGAATAGAGTGTTTTGTTAATGGATTGAATATTAATACTCGATATGTCAGGGTAGTGAGAATGTCGAAAGGTTTTTGCGGAGGGTTTATAATAAGTCATGCAAATTTATAATAGAGTTAGCAGTCAATGGTAAATAAACAGACAACTACTGAGACAACGTAATCACATGGCTAAACGGTTAAGAAAAATGGAGATAAGTGTTTAGGAGCTCTTTTCGGACCCCAAGTTGTTAAAGCCTATATCGATTGACATAGTAGAGTAAGGATTGTATCATCTGAATACAAATATTCAGTTTATGAATATAAATTGAAATAGCTCCAGCCATATGTTGAAGACGGATCTGTAAGTCATGTAGAATACTTGGTATAATTAGACAAATAAAAATTTATTCAGGTCAACTCGATGTTCTATGTTAGTCAAGTGGGCCAAAATAGGGCTTTTGACCAGTTTAGATTGTCATTTGCTTTAACGGTTGTAACTTCCACAGACAATCAGTCAATGCCTGTTACCCTACATGGGGCACAAGCAGCTGACCAGTATTCTCCAACCAACTCCGTTCTGGACTTTCCTTTCCAGTTCCTCCCAAGTGCCGTACTTTTTGCTATTCATGTCTGCCTCCAATTCCAAGAGCAGAGTGTTCTTTGGTCTTTCACATTCAGGATTACAAACTAGTGCTTGTCTTGCAATACAATTTAGTGATTTCTTCAGTGTGTCCTATTCACCTCGAGCGTTTTTTCCTAATTTCTTTCTCACTTAGATATTGGTAGGTTTGCTCTCTGCCACAGGTTGTTGTTGATCGTATCTGACCAAAAGACCCGAAATATTTTACACAGACAGTCGTTTGTAAATACGCATGTCTTCTGAACGATACTTTTCGTTGTTCTCAATACACGCTTCAGCTCCATACAATAGAATTGTCCACGTTTGTATTGAAAATCCTGACTTTAATATTGGCTGACAGCTGGTTTGAGTTATAAATGCTTTTCACCTGTAGAAATGCTGCCGTTTATGGGCCAATTCGCGCATTCACACTTGCATCAGATCCTTCTTGTTTATCGATGATGCTGCTGCACAGGTATGTGAAAGTTTCTATATTTTCAAGAGTTTCTCCGCCATGTGCAATTGGGTTGGTGCTGATTGTTTTGTATCCGAGAGTCTTGGATTTCCCCTTGTATGCATTGATGCCTATTGCTGCTACACGGTCCAACTTCACCTGCAATTGTCTCTGTGTGGGACAGAAGAGGTAAGTCGTCTGCAAACTTCAAGTCGTCTAATTGCATCCATGTTGTCCACTGTATTCCGTGCTTGCCTTGGGATGTTGCAGTTCTCATAATCCAGACAACTACTAACAGAAAGAGGAAGGGCGAGAGTAAGCAGCCCTATCTGACACCGATCTTCACTTCGAACGAATCTGTCAGCTGCCCTCCATGTACAATTTTATAATGTAGTCTGTCATAGGAATTCCGTATGATATTGATTATCTTCTCGGATGCACCATAGTGTCGAAGAAGGTTTCATAATGTTCTTTTGTGTACGTTATCAGATGCCTTTATATAGTCAAGGAAATTGATGTATATTGGTGAATTCCATTCAACAGATTGTTCAACAACGATCAATAGTGTCGCGATTTGGTTGGTACACAGTCGATCCTTACAGAATCCGGCCTGTTGATCTAAAAGTTGAGAGTTGGTTACTTCTATATCTGACCCCAGCGCCTCGCTCATCCAGTATGTTGTCTAGCCCTGCTAACTTGCCACTCTTGATTTGTCGGATGGCCATTTTGAATTCTTCGATTGTTGGTGGGTCGATATTGATAGGGACATTCATAGATGCTGCTTTGATGACTGGCGGGTTCAGTGTGACTGGTCTATTCAAGAGTTCTGCAAAGTATTCTACCCACCTGTTTCACTCTTCCTAGATCTAAATGATTGGTTTACCATCCTTGTTCGTGATTAGTCGTTCCAGCCTGCAGTATTTGCCAGCTAGCTTCTTAGTTATGTCATGTAGGTGTCTCATGTTTCCTTCCTTTGTAACTTCTTCTGTAATGCCCCTCTTCATCTGCTTATTGACTTCTATGTATTCGGCCTGTGCCTTACCTTTCTCTGTTCTTGTCCGGCTGTTATTAATTGCTGTCTTCTTGTTCCTCCTTTTATCTTATCTAGAGAACCAACAGGGATTCATTCCTTATGTTGGTGTCTCTTTCTGCTGAAAACCTCCTGATTTATTGAAGTTACGGCTTCCTTAATCCATTTCCAGTTGTCCTCCATAGTAGTTTCCTCCTCTCCTAGTAGATCTTGAAAGGCCGGTAACTTATTGTTCAGAGGCATCGTCGAACTCACTGAGTTTGTTAGTATCCGAAAGAATAGTTGTATTAAACTTCTGTAATGCTGTTGCTGCAGTTGTCCAGTGCTCTTTTAGATTCACTTTCATTTTGGCCACAACTAGATGGTGATCCGAAGCTATATCAGCTCATCGCTTTGCTCTCACATCTTCCATGATGCCTTTGAACTTCTTATTGATGCAGATATGGTCGATTCGGTTCTCAGTAATGTGGTCTGTTGAAACCGATGTAGATTTGTGTATTCGTTTGTGGGAGAATATGGTGCTACTTATAATCATTTTGTTGGAGGCATATATGTTTGCAAACCTCACAGTTTCTGTTACTTTTTTCCAATCTATATCGTCCCTTGATATCTTCATAATCCAGTGTTGTCCACCCCAACCTTGGCCTTTAGATTTTCAATCAGGATGGTCAGATCCTTGGTTGGGAATCTCTTTATGATTGACTGCAGTCTCTCATAGAAATAGTTCTTGTCGTTTTCCTGACTGTTGTTAGTGATGGCATCGCACTGGATGACATTCATTGTAATACCCTCCTTCCTTGTCTTTAAGAATGCTTTGTTGGTCCCCGCTCCATGAAGTTCCCATCCTATAGGCGAATTCTGTGTTTCTTGGTATAACATCAGTGCTACTACTCGTGTGTGTGTGTGTGTGTGCGTGCGGGGCATTTTCTTCTTCGTGACCGGAGTATAAAAGCACCTCCTGAGGATAATTTACACTGTTGAGTTTGTAACCAATGGGTTTAGTTTATTCGAAGTTGTATTCCAGGTTGTGTGTTTTCATTTCCTCATCTAATTGGATGTTTCTCCCTGTCTCCCACATCGTGTAAACATTCCATGTACTTATATTATTTGTTGTCCTGGTTATGAGAAGGGTTATCGGCCTCGTGACTTCACAATAAACTCGGCTTTGACCATGAGGCGTCATAACTCTTCGAGATGAAGACTTTTCAACTCCCAGATGTGAGTTAAAATGGTGTTTTCTGGTAAGCGTATTTTATGCAAGATTGAATTTCAGGGGATGGGGTTTGTAACCTGATGTTCAGCCATCCTCCTATGTCTGGAGCATGGGGCCGGCAGTAACCCTAAGGAGGTTTTAGGCGGAGTTTTATGGGCACCTTGTTATCATCACATCATAGCATTGTTAGTATCAATTTCATTATTGAAAGTCATACGTGGTGTACAGCCGTGAAGGAAAATCACTTCGGCAAAATTTTTTCCACCCAACTATCTTTTCACTAGTTGTTTGAATAAGATTTTTTATGTAGAGAAATGTAAGTAGCACCGTCGGGACTTTGTCAGTCCGTAGGTTGTTGTGTGTACATGTCAGTCAATCATAGACAACGTAGAACCTGCTGCAAGTGCACATAGGTCCAAGTTACTATGCTACAGCACAACTAAATCAAATTTACAAGAATAGCACTGAAATAGAGTACACCGTGGATGAGAAGGAATAAAACAAAGTTGTGTACGAATGGTGCGACTTAAGATCTAGGGGATGAGAACTAGTTAATTAACATATACCTCTGCGACTGATTCTGAACCATGTCATCTAGTGTCTCCAGCCACTGATCGTCGCTCAACAGATAGTCTGCACTTACCAACATGGCTTAGTTAAAAAATAAGTGGCTTTATGGCCTGATGCCATGTTTGGTTTGGCCACTCCTATCTTTCTTCCACCTTATTCCTATATCAGCTGGCATCGTTCAACCAGTTAGCCGGTGGATAGACATATGTAAGACATATCCGAACCACCTCAGTCGATGAAGGTTTATAACCTCATCCAGTGATTTGTGGTATGGCAACTTGGAACTATGAATATATATACCAGGTTTCATGTTGTACATGACTGACTATATACAGCCAATGGTCAAACGTCTGATTTTGTTGTATTATATAGCAATGAAATCATATCGCTTAACCGTATTATTGTGACATATTTAACCACCTTTCTCCGTGCATTACATAATTATGAGTATATTTTATATTAATCGGCGAATTTGTACTTTGAAAAGAACAAAGCTAGCTGTTTCAGCAGTTAACAAAAACAACTCTGTGTATTATATTTTTATTCCATGAATTACATGTATTACTGAAAGTCATCATATTTGGTTAGCGTCTATAAGGATAAATTGGTTGGAAATCATTACTGAAACATTCGTTTTATTTAAATTAATTTAGACCAAATCAAACACTTTTCTGCTATGCTCCAAAGATCCTGATGCGGTGTTTTAGTGTTTAGTTGAACCATTATATTTTGAAATACTGCAGACTAAATTCAAAGTTGCTTCTGTTTACTTTGGTTTGGACGATCAGGTAGTACCATTAGATCTCATTTAATTTATGAGTTCAAGCTTAGTATGGAGATCCATATCTGGGTATTAGATTTGACTATTTTAAGTCTACTATTTCGAGAAACTGTCGTGGGGGGGTGGGTTAACTTGTGCACACGTACACAAATGAAGATAACAAAAGTAGCTCCATCAATCAACCAGTGACCAAAAAATTTGGATAAAATTATCGCTGGTACTGCTTTTTTTTTTTAACTTAGATATTCTGATCGTAAGCACTACACTTGACAGAACTATTGAATATTTAAAACCGTTGAAGGTGACCTCAGTCTGAAACAACCATATACTGTGATTCAACCAGAAAGAATATCCTATGGTTCCTATTGTAATGATCAGCTTTGTTATCCAAATAAAATTACTTTAAGCTTAAAATTAGTACTTAGGTTGAGCTTGTATCTTCTCGTTGATTAGTCATGGACTGAAACTGATCAGCCTCTTTTGCTATATGTGCATCCTGAGCAGATTGCCTCGATATAGCGGTAGTTCATAAGTAATGTTTAAGTTGAATTCTGCTTTCCAGTCACAATCCAAGCAAAACATTAAATTAGTGCTATTGTAAAATATGACAACTGACATTCTGATTGGTTCATATAATATTTAATGTTGATTGGTTGAATTTATTGTTAAAATGAAGTCATCAATTCAAATTATATTTTGATATTACTTATTGTTATGATTAGTATTATGATAAGGATATTTGTATAAAACTAAATGTATTTTAAGAAGAAACCATTTATTGGAACATACTACTCAATCTGTAAATCAGTGATAATAACACTTTGTATATTTTGCATTATACAATCATATTTTACATATTTGAATGTGAACTATATTACAATACAAAATGAAACATATAAGAGTATTGTTATATCAAATACAACATATATAAATAGTATACAAACATGCCATACAATTTGTATGAATATCAATAGTATTCCATCCAATAAGGTGAATACATTGAAATCTATTGGAAAATTAACAATTAGTGAGGATTTCAATCGCATTATCAATCCTATCAATGATACATTCTATCCACAGATTCTTGGTGGTGGATGGATGTTTAAAGAGAACACCACCAACTGTAGTCAACTTCAACAATCCGGTGTAGCAATTATCTTCGTTTGTAAAGGTAGATGGAAACAACTCAATAATACATTGTCTACTTTAATTCCACTTCTGCAAAGACAACATCTATGCTATCGAATATTTGTTATTGATCAAGAAGATGATGGTCTCTTGAATAAAGCTGCCATGTTCAATGTTGGTTTTGTTGAGGCGAGAAAACGTTTCAATTTTAATTGTGTAATATTTCATGATGCTGATTTAATCCCATTAGATGATAGGATTCCATATGGTTGTGATGAAGAGGTGAAGAGGCATGCAGTACATTTAAGTGTTGGAGTGAGTACATGGAATTATATGTTACCTTATCGTTCATTAATTGGTGGTGTATTGAAAATATCAATTGAACACTTCATAATGATTAATGGTTATCCGAATAGTTATTGGGGTTGGGGTGGAGAAGATGATGATTTGGCGATGAGATTGAAAGTATCAAATATTAATTATGTACACATTAATTCTTCAATTGGTAGATATTTAGCTCAACCACATGTTAAAGGAATTCGTTCAAATAATAAACTACGACATAAATTGTTGGGAAGCGCTAAAAGGCGTTTCCATTGTGATGGACTAAATTCATTAAAATATAAAATCTTAATGTACTCTGAAAATGTATATTTTACTCATTTTCTTATTTCATTAAAATAATTTTTTTACAAATGTTCACATTGTAATCATCTGTTTTAAATATCCGCTTAGATCTCAATATGTACAGCATAGAAAAAAAAAATCATTCAATAGCTGATAGGTAGCTGAACATGACTGATGTATGTTATAGCCTTCTTGTCAAATCATCACTGTACAATTTATTAATCTTCAAGTGAATTATTATCATGGAATAATTTATTGTCTTAATCAGTTCACGTTGAATGTTGAGTACGTCACTCAACATCACTTGTATTATGTATCTTTCTTTTTTTTTTCTATGAAAAATAACATTCTATTTTTTGACGCTTAGAAATATTCACAAATGTATTTCGCATTAATATGTTTGTTACCGTAACAATAATGACTAGTAGTGAAATACAAATTGATGAAGAAAAGCAAGAAGTAACAACATGTTGTTATGTTCTGTTAGGATTTTTCCTATGGGCAATAAATATCCATTGATCAATATTTGTTGTTATTCTACTTAGTTAATAATGTTAGATTTTTTAAATAACTTATTAAAGAGTTCAACCGTGTCGGGTGTGAGGCAGTAACTCACCAATGTCATAGAAGAGGTAGCTCAACGTATCACGAATTGGCTGAATTGGAAATATCAACCGTTGGGAGCCGACTCAGTGGTCCAATGGTAAAGCGTCCGCGCGCGGAGCCAGAAGGTCCTGGGTTCGATCCCCGATGGAGTCGTGGATGCGCACTGCTGAGGAGTCCCATACTAGGACGAAACAGCTGTCCAGTGCTTCCAGGTGATCAATGGTTTTCTGATTCAGATCAATTCGTGCTATCAAAATTGAATTAAACAATTATTAAAGAGTATTAGAATGCATCGATTATGATTAATAGCGGGATGTGTGTGACAAGAATTGTATTTCATTAGTAATTTGCCAGTTATATGTACCTATTTCATATTATGTTTTTTTAGATTTTGTCAAAATTTTTAGCTCAGTAGATAAGTGAATAATATGCTCTAGGGATTTGCATTTCTCAGCTCTTGAACATCTTCCAACGTAGCTGAATAAAGGCATATTTAAGACAATTAATAATTCAGTACTTACTCATTTAGTCGAAATCGAACATACCACTAAAGTAAACCAATTATTTTCAATAATATACCGTGATAATAATTATTTACCAAAGTCGGTAAGACTCAAACTTCTTCAAATAGAAGATGTAATTATTATTATGAGTAAAAATCTGAGCTTTGCGTTCAGAAGAAATATGTAGTTGTTTCTTTGTCTATGAGTAAAACAAGATCAATCATTGTAAGCTAAATCAATTTACTTAGTGTGTGTATTAATTTCCCCTACCGATTTATATCTTCATAACTTAGGTTTTCTTTCTCCTCATCTAAATATTATTCTTGTTACAATTAGGGGGGTTTATGGAAATAGTTAATTGTCACTTTTGATATCACGAATTGATCTGAATCAGACAAACATTGATCACTTAGAAGCACTGGACAACTGTTTCGCCCTAGCATGGGACTACTCAGCAGTGCGCATCCACGACTCCATCGGGGATCGAACACAGAACCCTCTGGCTCCACGGCGAACGCTTTACCATTAGACCACTGAGTTGGCTCCTAACGGTTAATATTTCCAATTTAGTCAATTCGTCATACGCTGCGCGACCTCTTCCATGCCATCGATGGGTTACTGTCCCACACCCGACACGGTTGGATTCCCCCCGGTCATGTCTTCACACTAGAACTCCAGGAATTACCTCAAGGAGCTAGTCACTAGTGCTAGTAAGTGTTACTTACAATTAGGGGCGAGGGGTTGTGGAGATAGTTAACTGTCAATTTTGATCAATTTCGATCCCCGATGGGGTCGTGGATGCATGCTACTGAGGAGTCCCATACTAGGACGAAACAGCTGTCCAGTGCTTCCAGGTGATCAATGGTTTTCTGATTCAGATCAATTCGTGCTATCAAAATTGAATTAAACAATTATTAAAGAGTATTAGAATGCATCGATTATGATTAATAGCGGGATGTGTGTGACAAGAATTGTATTTCATTAGTAATTTGCCAGTTATATGTACCTATTTCATATTATGTTTTTTTAGATTTTGTCAAAATTTTTAGCTCAGTAGATAAGTGAATAATATGCTCTAGGGATTTGCATTTCTCAGCTCTTGAACATCTTCCAACGTAGCTGAATAAAGGCATATTTAAGACAATTAATAATTCAGTACTTACTCATTTAGTCGAAATCGAACATACCACTAAAGTAAACCAATTATTTTCAATAATATACCGTGATAATAATTATTTACCAAAGTCGGTAAGACTCAAACTTCTTCAAATAGAAGATGTAATTATTATTATGAGTAAAAAATCTGAGCTTTGCGTTCAGAAGAAATATGTAGTTGTTTCTTTGTCTATGAGTAAAACAAGATCAATCATTGTAAGCTAAATCAATTTACTTAGTGTGTGTATTAATTTCCCCTACCGATTTATATCTTCATAACTTAGGTTTTCTTTCTCCTCATCTAAATATTATTCTTGTTACAATTAGGGGGGTTTATGGAAATAGTTAATTGTCACTTTTGATATCACGAATTGATCTGAATCAGACAAACATTGATCACTTAGAAGCACTGGACAACTGTTTCGCCCTAGCATGGGACTACTCAGCAGTGCGCATCCACGACTCCATCGGGGATCGAACACAGAACCCTCTGGCTCCACGGCGAACGCTTTACCATTAGACCACTGAGTTGGCTCCTAACGGTTAATATTTCCAATTTAGTCAATTCGTCATACGCTGCGCGACCTCTTCCATGCCATCGATGGGTTACTGTCCCACACCCGACACGGTTGGATTCCCCCCCGGTCATGTCTTCACACTAGAACTCCAGGAATTACCTCAAGGAGCTAGTCACTAGTGCTAGTAAGTGTTACTTACAATTAGGGGCGAGGGGTTGTGGAGATAGTTAACTGTCAATTTTGATCAATTTCGATCCCCGATGGGGTCGTGGATGCATGCTACTGAGGAGTCCCATACTAGGACGAAACAGCTGTCCAGTGCTTCCAGGTGATCAACGGTTGTCTGATTCAGATCAATTCGTGATATCAAAATTGACAATTATTCTTGTTACTAATGCTGTCTCTGCACTATTATTATTTGTTCATTCATCACATGACCATTCCTAATGCTCAGTTACTCTATTTTATCACTTCACATCATTCAATATACGTTGCATTTAGTCCTCTATCGTCTAAGTATTTTTGTTTTGATTTACATTCGCATTGCTGTTGCACAATTCACGCCCCCCCCCTCCAATATATTATTATTACCCTGGTAGTTATAATTTATATCACCAACTGATAGTATATATATTATGCCTGTTACTCTTCGCTGAGGAGCATAGGCCGCTCACCAGGATTCTCCATTGAACTCTATCCTGAGCAATCTTTTCCAACTGATTCCAGTCGCTGTTTATCTTTTTAATGTTTGCTTTCAATTCTCGACGCAGTGTGTTCTTTGGCCTTCCACTTTTCCGTTTCCAACAGGATTCCATCTTAATGCTTGTTTCGTGATGTAGTCTCATGGTTTCCGCAATGTATGTCCTATCCATTTCCAACGTCTTCTCCTAATTTCTTCTTCGGCTGGAAGTTGGTTTGTCCTCTCCCATAGTAAGCAGTTGCTGATGGTTTCCGGCCAACGGACATTCAGTATATTTCGTAGACAGTTGTTTATAAATACTTGTATCCGTCTGAGGATGTTTTCAGAAATCCTCCAAGTTTCAGCTCCATACAGCAGAACTGTCTTGATATTCGAATTGAAGAGTCTGACTTCGAGGTTAGTTGATATTTGTTTTGACTCCCATATGTCTTTCAACTGTAGGAATGCTGCCCTGGCTTTGACAATCCTTGTCTTTACATCTGCATCGCACCCTCCTTGTTCATCGATGATGCTTGCCAGGTACGCGAATGTAAGCACTTCTTCCAGAGTTTCCTTATCAAGATCAATTGGGATGGTGTTCCTTATGTTATATTTGAGGATCTTGCTCTTTCCTTTATGTATGTTTAGGCCTACTGATACTGAGGTTACTGCTACGTTGGTTCTCTTCGCTTGGATTTGTTGGTGTGTACATGCTAAAAGAGCTAGATCATCCGCAAAGTCCAAATCATTGAGTTGCATCCCACTTGTCCATTCAATTCCGTGCATCCCCTCAGATGTGGAGGTCATCATGATTTCGTCAACCACTAGAAGGAAGAGAAAAGGTGAGAGCAGGCAACCTTGTCTGACTCCGATCCTCACTGGGAATGCATTTGTCAGTTGTCCTCCATGCACAATTTTGCACTGTGTTCCGTCGTAAGAGTTCTGGATGATGTTGATGAGTTTCTCTGGTACGCCGTAGTGCCGAATAAGTTTCCATAGTGTTCTCCTATCTACACTGTCAAACGCCTTCTCATAGTCAATGAAGTTGATGTATAGTGACGAGTTCTACTCAATTGATTGTTCAACGACGATCCGTAGTGTTGCGATTTTGTCTGCGCACGACCGGTCCTTACGGGAACCAGCTTTTTGATCACGAAGTTGAGCCGCCACTGAATCTTTCATTCTGTTCAACAATACTCTGTTAAAGACTTTCCCTGGTATCGACAGTAACGTGATCCTTCTGTAGTTGTCACATTTGCTCAAATCTCCTTTCTTTGGTATTTTGATAAGATGTCCTTCTTTCCAGTCTGCAGCCGGCACTTATTATTCCTCCCAGATCCTTTTGAATAAAAGCTGGAGTATTTTTGCTGTCAGGTCGATATCTGACTTGAGCGCTTCAGCTGGTATATTGTCAGGTCCTGCTGCTTTCCCACTTTTGATTTGTCTGATGGCCATCTTGATTTCTTCCATTGTTGGTGGAGTGACATCTATAGGGAGATCTGTAGGTGCTGCTTCGATGTCCGGTTGGTTCAGTGGAGCTGGCCTATTTAGAAGTTCCTCAAAGTGTTCTACCCACCTATTCTTTTGTTCTTGAATCTCAGTGAGTGTCTTACCTTCTTTGTTCTTGACCGGTCGCTCTGGTTTACCATGTTTATCTGCCAGTTTCTTCGTTGTGTCGTACGGCTGTTTCATATTTCCTTCTCTTGCAGCCTTCTCCGCTGTCGTTGCAATACCTTCGATGTATTTCCGTTTGTCAGCTCTAATGCTCTTCTTTACCTGCTTATTTGCTTCTGAGTATTCAGCTTGAGCCTTGATTTTCTCTGCTCTTGTTCGGCTGTTGTTGATTTCTATCTTCTCGTTCCTCCTTTGTTGAATTTTGCTCATTGTCTCAGTGAAGATCCATTCCTTATAATGGTGCTGCTTGCGGCCTAGAACCTCCTGACACGTTGACGTTAGTGCTTCTTTGATTCCTTTCCAGTTATCCTCCATAGTGGTTTCTTCTTCTTTCGGTAGATCTTGTAAGGCTTGGAACCTGTTGTTCAGAGATATTTTGAATTCATTGAGTTTGTCAGTGTCCCGGAGAAAGCCTGTATTTAACCGTTGTACTGCTGCCACTCCAGTTGTCCACTGCTTCTTTAGCTTCAGTTTCATTTTAGAAACCACCAGGTGGTGGCCTGAAGCTATGTCAGCTCCTCTCCTGGTTCTTACATCTCCCATTGATCTTCTAAATTTTTTATTGATACATATATGATCGATTTGATTCTCAGTAGTATGATCCGGTGAGACCCATGTAGCTTTGTGTATGCTTTTGTGGGGGAATATGGTACCACCTATAACCAATTTGTTGAAGGCACATAGGTTTGTAAATCCTTCACCATTGTCATTTCTGTCTCCCCGTCCCTGTCGTCCCATGATTTCTTCATATCCAGTGTTGTCTATTCCGACTTTGGCGTTTAGGCCTCCCATCAGGATTGTCAGATCCTTTCCTCGGCACTTTGCTATAATTGATTGCAGTCTATCATAAAACTGATCTTTGTCTTCGTCGTTGCTGTCGTTGGTTGGTGCATAACATTGGATAATATTCATTGTAATCCCTTTCTTCATTGTTTTGAAAGATGCTTTGATGATCCTGGGTCCATGTGATTCCCATCCCACAAGTGCATCACGTGCTTTTTTGGACAGCATCAGAGCAACTCCTTCCGTGTGAGGCGCATTTTACTCCTCGTGGCCGGAGTATAGTAGCATCTCTGCCGAAGCCAATGTTTTCTGTCCAGCTTGAGTCCAATGGGTTTCGCTGATTCCGAGTATTGTCAAGTTGTATTTCCTCATTTCTGCAGCTATTTGATTGGTGTTTCCGCTCTCCCACATTGTTCGAACATTCCATGTACCTATAAAAATATTTGCTCTGGTTGTTAAAAGGGGGGGCATCGGCCTCCTGATTTCCAAAGAATTTCGGCTTTCATCATGAGGCGTCATAGATCCTTCTACTCCAAGGGCAGAGTTTAAATGGTTTATCTTGTTTAATCTGGTTTGCGTTTTTTTAGCAAGCTTGGGTTTTACGGGATGGCGGGTGATAGCCCCATGTCCAACCCTCCTCCTTTACCAGGGCTCAGGACCGGCAGTAGCCCTAGGAGAGCTACAGGCGGAATTATATCACCAACTAGTCATTTAAACAACTAACATTCCTAGAATCAAATATATGCATAGGTATCTCTGTATATGGGTGATATACGAGATGGGGTGGTGGCAAAATACGATTAGATCAAGTGTTTTTAGACATAGGCAAATATGCATATTTGTTATTATTATTATTATTATTATTATTATTAATGTTATTATTGTTATTAATCAAGGTACACAGAATGAATTTGAGTATCACTCAATCTTCTTTGTTAATTTTATTGACTTTACAACATTTTAAGACCGATAAAATGAACTGATTATAGTTCTTTCTATTATTGTTATCGTTACTATGAGACGGATTTTGATTATTATTCACTCCATTTTACAAACTCTTACCTATTCGGTATCATTTTAAATAAGATTCAACACTTGATCTAATCGTATTTTGCTACCACCTTATCTCCTATGTCACCCATATGCACAGATACCTATATGCATATTTGATTGATAACCCTGTTGTTTATTTCAATTGTCGTTTACATTTCACAAGTTACATAATGATGATTATTTCAACACTAGCATTCGTATTTCACAAATAATCTGGAGAGTGAAAAAATTTATATCCAAATTATCCTAGATATTTAAATGATGTTGTATCTGCCTGAGGACTGGCTAATTTTGTGATTGCTAGTTTCCAACGAATAAATATAGGACCTGATGAGCATTTATCTCGAATAGAATATTCTTTGTTCAAACATCTTTGTTTTTGGTAAACATGGAAATTTTTAAACAATCAAAATCTTAGAATCATAGCCTATAATCTAATTTAAAAGAAATTACCACCTTAGCTTGTCTATTCATTTTGGATTATTAATTGACATTTATATCTATACAGAATCTGATGAGAATTAATCAAAACGAAATGTCCCTTAGTCATAATTTCTTTATTATTTTATCATTTAATCTGTTAAATACTGATTTTGAGACAGTATGAATGCTAACATTCAGTTGATTTATTATTAAAACATATTGAGACAATTTGTTGATGAGATGATTACATCGATAGACAGACAAGCATCGAAACTGAAACCTAAATATTAACAAGGCGGCGGAGGGGGGGGCGTAGATAATACACGTTCTTAGACATTACATATACTTATTAATAAGTAGTTAGTTATACATGAATTTTATTTATAAATTTCATATCTACTACTTATTAGTATGTTAAGGCAAGTTATAGTTGAATACGTATATTGTCACCTTCGATGTTCTAATGTCGAACATTTTAAAGTTGTAAATCAGAAAGATGAGAATGAGAAAACAGGTATCTGTATTCCATTTAGTGTTGAATAAATAAGCGAAATCATGTATATTAATAAATTTATATAACTGTTTCACTCCCGACAAGTCTGAACTCCACCAGTCACG